>RJWT010026543.1:0-15789 GCA_004365215.1 Cuniculus paca | reverse complement strand
CTTGCTTAAGATTATTCAAAGATCAATGCAAAGAAACGTGTCTTGAATTCCTTCTTTAAACCTTGCTGGGAATTTCCTAGAGAGGCAAAGATGAGAATTTGTAGCTTTGAGTCCTCAGCTTAAGATGCTCTTCACTTCAGCTCTGCACACATTAAATTTCAGAATGAGCCACTCCCATGTGATTTATTTTCAGTGATTGGCCATGTTGGTAGACAGGTCATGTACTTAGTTGTAGGTAAAAGACAGAAGGCAGTAAGTAGGGTACCACAAGTATCAGCTTCTAGTCCCTTGTCCACAAATGTGACTGTATGTAAAAAATTATTGGGACATTGTTTGCAAAAATGACCATAGGCATTTATCCTTCACTCTAAGTATGTCCTTTGCACTGTGGTTTTTCAACTTCTCCAATTAAATGAAAAACATTTTCTTCACTTTATGTTGAAGCTTAAGTCATGCTCTGACCAACACAATGTAGCAGAAGCAATGCTGTGTAAATTCTGAGCACAGGCCCACCTCCACTCACTTCTCTGACACCTGCTTTCATCACATGAGCCCAGACTAACTTGTTGGAGGAGGAAAAATGATGTGGATCTGACCAAGTTAGAGCACTTACCGCAGTTAAAGCTTTGAGCTATGAAAAAGTCCAACCAAGACCAGAACTGCCCAGCTAATCTCCATGTGTACTGTGGATCCACAGAAATCATGAGCTTGACAAGCAATTGTTGCTTTAAGCCACTTAAATTTGTTGGGTTTTATCTAACTAATATACCCCTTCTGAGACCTTGCTGTTTTGAAGGGAAGTTCTGAAATCCGTTGCTCCCAAGACTGAGAACAAGGATAAGTCAGACCAGATGCCAGTTGAGATATCAGGAACTCAATTCTGAGACTCTGGAGATAAAATTGGATTCCTTACAAGAGAAAGGTCAGAATACTCTATAAACCAGATAAAAACATGAGCCATAAGCACGGTATCTAGACATAAGGTACTGAGGAATATTCCAGAGGGCATAGATGAGAACAGAAAAAAAGTGGAGGATAAGAACAACACAACTTTAGCAACCCACTTCTGAACTGGCTCTTTTCCCATGAGAGCAAACACTGCTTGACTTGTTGGCCAGAACCTGTGACACAGGGGCTCAGGGAATATTTGTTGAGTGAATACATGGTCTGATCACTTATGAATAATTGTAACTTGACATTTTGCATCTGCTACTGGGCAGGCAAGCATAATAGAGTTTTATCCTGTGGGGAATATTCCCAATGTTCACAGCAACCACTACTTTAGAAAAATTAATAAATGATGCATAATATGAAAATATAATAGTATTTGAAATATGCATTACTGTACTTTATATATTTGTCAATTTTTAAAACATGTATCTTAAAATATATGAAAACATATTAAAATACTTAAGTACATTCAATTGTAACATATTAAAATATAATACGTACTTCAGAGTATTACAATGCTTTCAAAATTAACAAATATCTATATAGTATTTGCATATTTTAAAGTACTTGAGGTATTTGTAGGTAAATGGATGCACATCAAGATCATAATGTTAACTTAAATAAATCAGACACAAATTTAAATATAGCATAGTTTCTCTTATATGAGCAATCCCATGCATGAATAAAGAGTAAAATAAAAGATAAATACTAGGAAGTAGGGAGAGCTTCTTCAAATGGGAAGGAGAACAAGAGATGGAGATGGAGGAAAAGAAAGGAAACTTTTTTAAAAAAGAGACTCAAAACATAAATGGAATCAGAGCTTTTGCAAATGGGAAGTAGAAAATAACAGTTGCAGGGAGCAGAGAGGGATGGAAAGGATGTGAAGGGAAGAGGACAAAAAGAAGAATTAAGATGTAATGCTGGGCATGGTGGCACATCCTTGTAATACCAGCATTGGGAGGCTGAGGCAGAAGGATTACCAAAAATTGAAGGACAACCTAGGCTACATAATGAGTTCAAGGACAGCCTGGACTATACTGCAAGACCCTGATTCACACAAAAAAAGAGGTGTTATATACATGTACAAACTCTCCATGATAAATGTAATCATTATGTATTACAAACATGTAGTAATAAAAATATTTTCAAAAAGTAAAAAGTAGATATAATATTTAGTATATATACTTCATACATTTTATAGAATACATTGAATTTTCAAGTATCTATAACGTGAAGGTAATGTTATATTTTATATTTGCTATGTATCCAAATTTATAGGAATTGGTACTGTTCTAATTATTTAACATAAAGTAATCCATTTAATTCTCGTAACCACCCCATGAGCCAGGCATGAACATAATGCACATTCTTCTGTGAAACACTGAGGTATGAAGACTTCCATGAGAACACACAGCTGCTAAGCTGCAGCACCTGCCTTCTGACCCTTGGGGCTGGGTTCCAACATTTCCTATACTTCCCATCTTGAAAGCAATGCAGTTTACATAAAGGTGCCTTACAGATCTCCAAGTCATCTATTATTTCTACAGATAAAGACATTGGAGTCCAAGACATATAACTTTCTCAATATCCTGCAATTAATAGCAGAGTTTGAACAACAATTCATATCTATTTATAGTTCGGTGCTTCTTCCTCTATACCACACAGACAATATAAACAGCTGTTTCATGGGCATCTTTATTTTCACGGAAATTCAGAATGTTAAGGCATCTTGGACTCTGAATTTCAAATACGAGGAATGGCATAGTAAAAACCAAACAGGAGCAGTGGTAGACAGCAGAAAAAAAAAATGAATAAGACAAATGATACAGTCTCCAATCCATGAAAAAATCAAGATGTATTGCAATAAAATAAGAGTTCCACCACAGCCTGGAATCTATCTAAGATTTCTGAGCCCAGGAACTCAAGTTTCTTGTTTAGTATGTATGTGAAGAGCTTCTTGAACATCAGTACATCTATGAATCATACAAGGATTTTATCAAAATGCAGATTCTGGTTGAAAAGTTGTGGGTGAGTTTGAAGATTGTGTGAACTTATCTCTTAGGAGCACTTAAGTGGGTTTTTCAAACAGGATCTACAGCCCGAACACAGACAAATGATCCTCAAGGAAACAGGACAACAGGAAAATAAAAGCCTTAAAATATAATCAAACTCCATTTGGAGGTGGAACTACACAAGACATATAAACAAAAATGCAAATGTAAATATTCACACATATATTACACATAGTTCAGGTTTTCAAAAAGGACAAAATGTTCTTAAAGCTGTTAATACTATGCAAAGCCAGGCACTGTGTATCTTGTGGCATACTGCCGTAAAAATACATGATTCCAAATGTGAAATATTCCTGCCAAAAATTAAACTTGAATTTGAGCAGACCTCTAAGCACAGGTACTCATTTAGAGGAAACACCTATGGGAACAGAAAACCAATACATGGGGTGCGAAAAACCTAGAATATGAAATATACTACTAGACAGATGACCTGATTCCTTTAACAAAATTTGCGTGCACACACACACACACACACACACACACACACACACAAAACAACAGGTGGTTCTTAGAAGTCTTTTTAGAGATTTAAGAGACACATTGGCCAAATGCAATGATCCCATTGCAAACCAAATGGAACAAACTATATAAAAAGAAAAAAGTTCATAACAAAATCCTGAATAGTTTACACCTAAGTAGGTATCTGATATTATAGAATTATCATTTTAAATTGTTAAATAGTATTGTAGCTGTGATTATTAAAATATTTTTAGAGATATACTGAAATACCTACAATGAGATAATCTGACATTGTTCAAAGCAGTGGTGACTGATGGAGGTGTCAGTAGGAGCACAGATAAACAAATTGTTATGGTTTGTGTCCGTATACCCCCCCCCAAAGCCTCTTATCATGAGAGGCGGGCTTTTCAGAGGTGGCTGGATCTAGAGTATGTGATGCTGGGATTAAGTGTGTATGATTAGTAAATCAATCCGCTGATTGATTTGGCATAGTTCTGGCTGGAATTAACAGTGTGAGAACTACACCCACCCTAGGGTAAGTAACCAGCATACAATATAAAGGGGAGTCTTGTCTCCCTCTTTTGCTTCCTTTTGCTGCTGTGTGTGCAGTGAATTGTTCTCCTCTGCAATACCCCTGTTCCATATGCCACTCTGCCTTGGTGCCAGCCAACTACGGACTGAAACCTCTACAAACTGTGAGCTAAATAAATAATCCCTCTTTAACTTTAGGTGTCGGATATTTTGTAACAGCAATGAGAAAAGTAACTAATATACAACTGGATCAGAAGAAGGAGTCTTGAAGCTGAGTGATTGGAATGTGAGAGTTATCATACTGGTTTCTCTGCCATCTGTGTGTTTGGAAGTTTCCAAATTTAAAGTTGTAAATAAATAAGCCAAGAAAAAAGGAAAAGTGAGGAGGAAAAGAGAAGGTACAGAGAAAGAGAGAGAGAGATTGAGAGAGAAAGGATGGGAAACACAGGGAAAGAGAAAAAAAGAAAAGAGAAGAGAGGAATGAAAGAAGAAAGGAGGAGGAGGAAGAAGAGGAGAAGTGAGGAAGGACAGGGAAAAAGTTTCAGAAAAGGCAATCCCTTATTCAAGTTCTCTACAAAAAAATAGGCTCTGAAAAACTAAATTGTAATTTCAATTTCCATATCAGTATGTCCCACAACATATTATTAAAATGTCAGAAGTTGAACTAAAGACAAGAAAGAAGAAAAAGTAAAAAGATAAAGAAAACTCAGATCACCGGGTTCTTCCCAAGACAGATTGCTCTAGACTTTTAGTTTTTATTACATCTTTCTGACAAGTGTGTTAGAGAAATCCTGTAGATTTAAGGCCTCTGGATTCAGCAGAACATTTGTCAAAGTCTTTCATGATCTTTATAAAGAGGGCAGAGTTGTGGCCCAACTGATAGAGCGGCAAGGTGAATTTATGACTGGTTGAGCATCCTTCTCTGAGAGAGACAGATCAGAAGCCAAGATCTGACTGAAGAAAGCTCCTTAGTGCAAGGCTTAAGGGTTTTGTTCAATGTGTTGTACAGTGTTTTGTTTTGCTTTTAACCAATGGCAGATGCAACTGTATAAGAAATTTGGTCAAATTGACAGTAGATATAAGATCCAAAGGACTACTGCAGAATCTCTGATGAGAAAGTTATCATCTAAAGTATATCAGCATACTACAGTTATAAGGCCCTTGTCAATGGGCTAAAATTTGCTAGTGTTTATTATCAGTCAGTCAAGAGAATCAAAGTGAGGAAAAGGCAAAAGAGTGTGAGGAAAGGGCCTGTGCCCGGACTAGTTGCTCTGCTGCACTGGCTGGCTACAGTGGCTGTGATCCTTCCCTCTGAATTTTGCCATCATCTACACTGGTGTGAGAAACACCGATTCAAGATTTTCTCTCACTGAACATCCCATTATGTCAAGAATGTATGTGAGCGCTGGAGTTATTTTGATCTGCTAACTCAATTTTATGGTACATTAAAACAATTACTTTTTCAGAAGAAAAAAGAGAATGAAAACAATAACCACTCTTCCCACTTTTAAGTAAGCATTTACTACCAGGAAGCAGTGAGCCAGATATATCACTGACATTACTTCATTTATAAGCCACATCATTCTGTCCATGTGTGTGGTAATCTCACCTTTTAGATGGCAAAACTGGGGCCCAGAGTGATACAGTGACTTGGCTAAAGTCACAGAGCTGGTAGGCACTGGAGATGGGAATGGGCTGGAACCCTGTGTTGCTCCTGGCGCTTCAGAATACACCTGCTCCCACACTGTCTGACTTGTCCAACAAAATGCCAAGAGTAAGGCTTGGCTCTGGCTGCCTTGCCTTAAGATGGCATTAGAAAAACTTAGTGTCCAGAAGACAGTGTCACTGGTCAGACAAGTGAGAAGATGAAACAGGATACAAAGTCCAACTAGCAGAATGGTAGATTAGGCAACTTGTTCTGTCATAGTAAGTGTTTAGTAAACTTTTGCTAAAAAAACTGACATTAGCTGGGGAAAATTGCATGTTGTCTGTGGTTTCAGTTATTTATTGCTATATGATGAACCACCTTAGACACTGATGTAAAACCATCACTGTCATTTATTATTGCTATCTCCCCTGATCTGGGAGCTGACTGCACTGAGCTGAGTGATTGTCCATGCTTTAGCTTTTGCAATCAGCTGGTGGTGGGAGCTGATGCCAGAAATACCTTTCCCTCACCTGTTGTAGATTCATGACTCAGGCCCTAATTACAAAAGACGAATTATCAAAAGAAAAGACCCTTTTTTCAGAGATAAGGATCTTCCTTACCTGTGGCCATAGAGAAGGTGCCTCTCAAATGAGGATCTTATGAGCTGCTTCAGTAGAGAAGAGAAAAAATGAAAGACTATCCTATTTCTGCTTTTTTCTCAAAAGGCAAGGTGCCATACTTCAGTATCCTATCTCCTGAATCCTACTTCTGGGATAATCTCCAAGCTTCATATTCACCTTCCAGATGTCTGAGCTGGGAAAACACAAGCATTAAAGCTCCTCAGGTAACTCTTGTTTCCAGGATGCTTCTCCCTGCATCCCTTCAGCATGGTGGCATCAGAGCCACTGGACTCCTCATATGATAGCTCAAGGTTCCAAGGCAGGTTTTCACAGGAGAGAGAGATAGAGTCTGGCAGTAGCTGCAATGCCTGCTCTAACTTCCCCTAGTCAGCCACACAGGGTGGAGAGTCTGAACCAGAATTCACGTCTCCTCATTCTTAGTTTGGTGCTTTTTCCTCTGTCACACTGACAATATGAAAATCTGTTTCATAGGCATCTTTATTTCCACATGAGTTCAAACACAAGAAGTGGTGTAGCACCCCAGGAGGGTGGAAGATGGCAGAGGTGATCTGAGAGTGAAAACACACTCTTGAGTGACCGGAGCACGTTGCATGTGCCAGCTGGAGTGGCGGCTGTATTGAGGGGAAGAGGCCACTGTGAAGAAGTCACATTGTCCTAAATCACAGCACAGAAGATTTGCATGATGATGACACTGAGATTGCTCAGTTCCCATGAGACTGGCAGTCAGATAGTAAATGATTGTGACTCTCTAAGTATTTAGGAGTCAAAGTGCTGCCCATGCTTCTTGGGTGCTATAGGAGTTTTGACAGAGTCAGTACTTTCTGTCCTCTAATAACCAACCAGCAATAGTACCTGCATGCCACCATTAGGGTGTAATGGCACCCATTCAGGGAGTCACAGTTCTATTGCCTTGCATAACAGCTCACTGCATGATTTTGAGAAGGTTCATTTCACAGTTGAAATCCAGGTCTGGTGTATGAGCCAAACCATGGAGCCAGAGGACATCTTCTATGGTTCTGGCAAAGGGCACTGTTCAAACTGAAGTACACAGACAAGGAATCAAAATTCTATGTATTATCTGTCTATCTATCTATCTATCTATCTATCTATCTATCTATCTATCATCTACCTATATCTATCTGTATCACTTACCTGTTATCTGTATCTATCATGTATTTGTATTTATCAATATCTATCCACTCATCTGTCCAGCCAGCCAGCCAGCCAGCCTTCTGGGAAAGTTATATATCTTTACACAAAGTAATACAGAGATTAAAGTGAAAATAAAATTGGCGATGGGCAAATGCAAAACTGAATCAATAAAGGAAACCTTATCTTAGACATCCAAAAGAACAAGAGCCCCGAATGCCTTTTACGGTAGGCCAATGAGCCGAATGAGCAACTGGCCTCATACAGGGGTAAAAAAAATAGATAGGACAGATGGAACTGGAGGGATCTTCCACCCACCCATAATGACATCCTGGCTAATAAACCAGAAACCCCATATTGTACTCAAAGAGACATACCACACTAAATCCTCAGAGCTGTGATGTCCCTGTAATTAGACTGTGGTTGTTCCCTGTACTATATGGTGTAACCATTATACCAGACATCTCAGTTACAGAACAACAATCTAAAAGCAGATTTATGAATTTCAATCCACGTTTAAATATAGTTCAGTAGATGGGAAGTATGATTCATGGCTTCAGTGTAAAACATCTCTGCAACAACAGTGACTAGACAGGGATTTGTTATTCTTTATCCCTCTATGTTCACTTTCTGGGAGAGAGGATGATGCTATGATGCCAAAAGGTGAGGAAAGCTGAATTAGGACCCAGCTTGAAATAGTGGCCCAAAGCTTCAGAGAGGAGATGTAGATTGAGACCAAAATGCCTGTGTCTGCTTTGAATTGTAGAATTTAGTAGTTGGAAGTGGTGATGCTGTAGAGGAAATTTTACATATCTCTTGGTTATTCCTCTTTATGATAAAATATTTCTCCAATGTATGGCAAAAGATTTATTTGATCTGAAGAGAAACCAAAGTATATTTCTCCAATATATACAGAGAAAGGAAGAAATATAATTTAGGCTTACAGAATTTTATGTTCCAAACTGCCATCTAGAATGACTATTCTGTCACTTTGCCACCCTTGCAGCTGGAGCTGGTAGGACAGAAAGAAACAGTGTTAGGTCAGGAGTCCTATGATCTGGTCGTAGCTTCATCTTGACTGGCTCTGGGATCTTATCTCAGGACTCTGTCTCCTTTTCTTCTTTATTCTATAACCTAGCATAGTGCAGAGCATAGCATCGATGCTAAAGAAATGTTTAATGAATGATTACATGCATTTAAACTCTAAAATTTCAAGCTTCTCAGCATAGTAATAAGAAAAAATAGAAAACCTCTTTGAATAAGAAGCTGTTTCACCTAGCATAATATAGATATATCCAAATTTCTGGATCTGTGTTAAGATAAACTCACACTAATTTTGTTTAAAATACTTCCAAAAAAGAAATTAACTGAAGGGCACCAAGATGCCCCCATAATGTTCATTCATATCACTTGTTTTAGGAAGATGACCACTTCATTTTTATTCACTGATGACTCAACACCTTGGAGACAGATTTATAAATTGATGCTCCTTTAAGATTATAGATCCTTGCTTCTCAAAGCAGAGTTCTGTGAGCTGGAAGATTAGCATCAACGTCACTGGGTCATTGGTTTATTATTAGAATTGCATTTCAGGCCCCACCTCACCACTGAGTTTGACTGCATTTTAACAAGGACCCTAGGTAATTTGTGCATATACTATGCAAAATGCTGCCATGGGTCAGTCTGGCAGCCTAAGACCTTTCATGTGAAACCTCATTCCTCCTCACAGTGTATAGTCCCCTTACCTCTGTCAAAGGACCTGTCATGTTCATGACCTATTTGAATATACAAAGATACATACTTCACAAAGCAAATTTCAAGAAGCCTGGAGAAACTGTCCTTAATTATTAGGTTGAGCCAAATGAAATCACTGCTGCTCAATGTTTTCAAATACCAAATTGTTCCAGACCTGGTGTTAACCATATTATCAATGAATGTCTATTCTAATTATGAGCTGATCTATGAAATGATATCATTAAGCCCTTTTTATAGTTGAGGAAGTTAAGCACTAGAAAGGTTGTTGTCCTAAGGTCACCCATCTAGTTATAAAAAATCTCAGAACTATACCCAGCCTTAACCCTAAGATCAGCATTTCTCAAAATGTGCACCTCAGACATCCCGTTAGAACCATATGGGAAGCTTGGTAAAATGCGTATTTCTAGGTACCATCAAAGACATGTTGAATTTGAATCTGATACTGTGGCCTAGAATGCTGCATTTCACTAAATCTCCTATGAATTGGGCATGCTTTATCTGAGAACAAATTAAATTCTATTATTGGCATATACCACTTCATTTTCAAGCAGATGACAGAAAGTCACTGGTATAAAAGACTACTTACTTTTGAGTAAAATCTACACAATTTTTCTAGGAGAGTCCTGATGAATGAATGTGGTTATGGTACAATTACTGAGAGATCCTCCTTTGTCTTGAAAGTATTATGATTTGGATGATAAAGTCAATGGTCTTCTTGTGTTAGGGAGGAAACTGGACTCAGTTTCTCCCAAAAGTGGATCTGACTCTATCCCCCAAAAGTGTACTCTCTTGAATTTCTCTGTGAGCTCAGTAAGGCAAGGTATACCCTGGAAATGTCCCCTTCCCAGAGCCTTACTCTCTGTCCTCCTACCCTGTCCTCCCGGGGTCTGCAGCTCCAGGTGGTGGCAGACAGGCTTCCATTGTACACAGGGCATTCACACGGGGCTGCCCAAGCTGGTAGTCCCTGGAGATTCCTGTTAGAATCTTATCTGCACGCTAGCCTACCAAGAGTACTAATTCATCCGTGTCCATTTCTGACCTTTGTGCCACTGGGGAAGCTTTAACTGCAGTATATGTGTCTCTGCTGGGCCAGAGGCTCCCAAGGCTGCTGAGGTCTGACAACTCTCTGCATCCCAGTGTGTGACACAATCAGGCACAGAGTAAAACCCTAAGAGATGCTTGCTGATGGCCTACCTAAAGAAATAGGTGCAGCTATCAGCTTTCTGCACCCTGAGCAGATATTCACAAATTAGGGAGGAGAAATAACAAGAAAACTAATGTGCATACCTTATGTGTTTCAAACAGAGAAATACAACATATAGTTTTTCTGTTTTTGACCATGAATTTCTCATTTCCTCACCACTTCTTTTATTCTTGAAAGATTGATATTCCAAGAAACACACTGGGGAAAAGCTGTGCCAGATCCATCCGAAATGACTAGTTCTGATCACAGAAACCAGAAGCCAATGTCAGGCAGGGCTTGTGAACTGCTTTCCCTGGATGGTACACTAGGACCTCTATGACACCTTCCAAAGATCCTGGACACATCTGCTGACTTTTTATGATGATAATGCATGACTTCGTTTCTTTTCATAGATTCTGATTCCTTTAGAACTAAACACTGGTATATAATTTAATGGCTATGGTTGCCTAGGTTTGTTTCCTAACCAATACTTAACAGCTGTGTGACCTTAGACAACTTGCTGATCTCTCTGTGCTTCATTTCCTCATCTGCAAAATAGAGACAACAGTAGCTATTGGGAGTGTTAAAGAAGCTAATATAAGGAAGTCTTAGTATAGGGGTATATTACCTAAAAGTGTGGCCAATAGCCACATATGGCTATTCCTACCAAAGTTAGATTAAATTAAAATAAGATTCCATTTTTTGGTTCACTAGCCATATTTCAAGTAGATGATAGCCAAATGTGATTAGGGACTACAGTCTTGGTCAGCACAGATACAGACATTTCCATTGCCACAGTAAGGTGTAGTGCCTCAGCACTTAGCCAGTGCTGAATAAGGACTGCTTTTTAATGCTCAAAGGCCCAAATAACTGGAAATACATTTACCAGATCCTTAGATCTCCTGAAGACAAATGCAAATCGCAGTATCTTTGTCTTGCATCCCTCCCTCCTTCTCTTCTTCTCTTTCTCCTTTCCTCCCTCTCTTTCCCTCCCTTTCTTTTTTCTTCCTTTTTTCTTTCCTTCTTTCCTCTATTCCTCTTTCTCCCTCTCTCCTTTCCTTTCTTCTACTTCCTCACTTTCCCTTTCCTGCCTCCTTTTGTCACTCTGTTAAGGAGAAAGATCACCAGAGAGTTTCTTGGTTCCTTATCATAATATAATACCTAAACCTTTGTTGTGTTTTCCTAGGGAAATACCCTAGATCTCCGATTTTACTGTTTCACTGTGATATTTGAGCCCAAGCATTCATACTGTTCTCAAACCAACCTCCAGCCTCCAGAGAGATTGTAGTCTTGTGAATCAGAAAACTGAGCTTGTCTTTCTACCAACTCCATCTTTTCCCTCTGTCAAAGTGAAGGATTTTGACATAGATAAATGGGCTACTACTAAATTATTTGTAGTAGCAAATGTCACTGTAATGAGATCAACGAAGTATACTGCCATGGGCCACTGACCAGGCCTCAGAGAGAGAAACTGTGGGGAACTTTCTATTGGTAATTCTCATTGTAATGAGATGTAACCACTATTCCTTTCTGAAAGGATCATAATGGATATTGATTCTTAGTTTGGAAGTTTGGCTCATTAAGACACCAAACAGAATTCTATGGGGAATGAGCTATATTGATTGGTTCATTTTGCTTTATGCATTTGTTTCCTATGTAACATGTAATTGTATTTTAGAGTTGCTATAATATGCAAAAATTAAAGACTTAATTTAGCTAAACAAGAATTGGCTTATAAATTATGAAATATTCTTTCTCATCAAGCTCCAGGATAATTAAACAAAATTTTAGCAAATGTTATCTTTGTAGATTGTTTTGTATTGGAGTGGGATATGGAAGAATGGGATAGAAACTGTTTTTTCCTCCACCCAATACTTTTTCACCTTTTTAGCACTTAAACCTCTGGTAATGAGTTTAGGGATTTCAGACAAGGCTGTTACATTTTTGCTAAGGTCTATTAAACTGGTTTTTTTTTTTCTTTCACATTACTTCACTTCAAAAAATCTCAAAATGAGCTGCCATCAGTAGTTGGTGGAAAGAGTACAGGCTCTGAAAGTATTCAGACTTAATTGAAACTCTGTTTTGTGCCTTTTGTTTGAGCTAAGGCACAGGACTAAATGGAATACTTTGAGATTTACAAAATTGTTTTTCCCATACATGTAGACTAAAAACTAAGAGATGCCCTTCTTATTTCAGTTGATAGATTTTGCTTTCTTCTGTTTCAGTTCTGCACATGGCCATGTAATGTATTTTGATCAATGGGAGGTTACCAGCCACTAAGCAAGCAGAACTGTACAATTAAGATGACTGAATTCTTCTTCCCACCCCTGAGAAGAACATACCTCAATTAGCTTAGATGAAGGAACAGAAATAACCTGTCTTAGTTAATTTTCTCATTGCCAAGACAAAATACCCAACTCCCTAAGAGAGGAAAGTTTTATTCAACTCACAGTTTATAGAGGTTTCAGCACACAATTGACTGTCTCCAAGATAAGGTGGCTTGGCACAGGACCATGATACAGGAAAACAGTTCTTGTCAGGAAGACTGTAGCAAAGCAACAAAGGAGAGTAAAAGACAAATCTCTTTCTGTCCCTTATATTGTATGCAGGCTACCTGCCCCAGAGCAAGTGTACCACTCACAACCTTAATCCCAGCGCTGGACAATGAATCAGTCACAAACTATAGATGCAGCCACCTCTGAAAGCCTGTCCCACATGACTGCATGAGGCTTTGCGGGGACATCCAGACACAAATCATAAAGTAACCTGAAGAAGATCTACGCTGGTTTGACAGTGACTTAGATGAGCTAATTGGTGGCTATCTTCTATGTTTGCGAACTAAAGAAATAGTTGGGCCCTATTGTGCTTGGATGTGTATCCAAGGTAGCCTACACATCTTTCCAACCTTCCTTTATGCATAGCCTTCTCCTATCGTTCATAGGGATGGCCTTTGTAAGCATAGTCCTTAGAGATGAGGAAACTCACAGCCAACAATAAAGAGACCATTTGATATGTTGAAAGGATGTGTATAGATCCAATGTTGAGACAGTCCTTTCTGTTTGCAAGCATCAAGTTTATTGATGCAGCAAAGAATTAATGATTTCCAAGGAGCAATTGCCTGGAACACTAGGAACATAATTTTTCTGTTATGGAATATATACTAGGGAATAGAACTAACAAAATAGGATAGCTCACAAGAAAATAATAGATAGAAAAAGGAAGTAGCTGAGGGAAGATTGGTAGAACTTAGAAGCAAAAGACTTTTAGAAAGGTCCAGCTAGGTCAAAGAAAAGAAAGATTAGAAGACTGGCTCTCATTAATTGTGGTTTCTTTTTCCTTTATTTAATGACAAGAAGCTACAACTCTCATAGGGAATCCAGACCTCTAGGTGACCCTCTAAATGGTTGGGTCAGAGTGGCTGAGGAATTTATAAAGGTGGGCTTCTGGAAAACTCATAACCTCTCCACTTCAGAAATTGGAGGTGTCTTAGGGTTTTACTAGAGAACAGATATAACACAAAATACAGAAATGTATGAGAAATTACAAGATTGGTTTATGATGGTCATCCAGAGTTGGATGAGGAAGTGTGCAGAGGCTGTCTGCATGCTGGAGGTTGAAGGATTCAATCTAAGGTCTGGAGTTCACTGCAGTGTCCCGTGCAAGTCCATATCAGGAAGCCAGTGGGTCTGCAACAGAAGGTTGAAGGATCCAAGGCAGAAGCCAAAGAGTCTGTGCTGGAAGCCAGGAGACAATGTCCAAGCTGAAGGTGAAGACTGGAATCCCTCTGAAGAACAGAACCTCAGCTTTCCTTCCTCCTTCCCTTTTATACAATCCAGGTGGTAAACCACCCTAAGGTAGGTTTTCTACATCCTAGGGTGTAGAGTTGCTAAACTGATTTAGTTAAACTTCTAAACTTCTCAAGTTGACACAATCAATCAACCACTACAATCTACTCCTTGTCAACTTGGCAACCAGACACATTTCTTTAAACCTGTTTCCAGATACTAAGACATGCATATAATTGTGCCTAATATTTTATAAATATCCTGCATACGAACAGAAATGCACTAATTCTCTTACCAGGATAAAAAGTAAGTTTTCTTTGGTTGGTGTTTACTCTTATCATTTCATAACTACAACATTATAACACAGATTTAACAATCCTTAAGAACCAGTATTAAGTCTATCAACATTACATTATATTAGAACCATATTAGGGGAGAAATAATACAATTACACAAGGGAGTGGGTTCATTGCTGTGACATTGCCTGGCTGTGTGGCTTAAGAGTCTTGGGAATTAATTTGAAAAGACTTTTGAGAGACTGGTCAAAGAAGCAGCCCATGTATGCTGTAAACTATATTGGAGACTCTGGTTGGAGCCTGGAAAATCAGAGTACTGATGGAAATCCTGCCAGTTAAAATGAAGCTCAGGAGGCTTCTATTGAGAAGGATTGAATTGGCTGCTGGATCCTAGGTAGTGTATACTGCTTTGACTGAAAGTTGGTCTGAATTTTGCTTGTGTTTAGAGATTACCTGAGTGGCAGAAAATTTTCAGTGCAATCTACTGTTAGGACAGTAGAATGGTTATTGTTGAGAGCTTTTGGCTAGATCCACATTGGAAAATAAGAGTGAAGAGCTAGTAGAGAGATTTGAAACATTTGTCCAGAGAGAAGGCTCTAGTGGAGTTGTGGGTTGCAAGAATGAAACAGAGGAGAACAGGGTTGTTGAGAAGAACAGAACAATGGAAAAATGAACTGAAACCTTTCACCTGAAGGAAAGAGTATATTTGAAATTCAGAAGATCCTTGCTTTTTACTCTTGCCATGCGCTATTTAAAGTTAATGGGAAGCAAGAACTGTGATTGTAATAGTTCTTTTAATATGATTTTAATGTCATATTTAGACATGTTTGTAATCAGGTTAATTAGTCAAAAGATTGTGGTTTTAACCTTGAATTTTGATCACTCTTTGAATATTTTGCTTTTGGTGTGGGGATAAGAACCGTATATATGTAATTGTTATATTAAAGTAAATCTGAATAGAACAAGTGTCTTGGTTACTTCTCTCTCACTGTTGACACAAAATACCTGACACTCCAGATAAAGGAAGGAAATATTTATTAAGCTCACAGTTTGTGGAGGTTGCAGTTCATAATCAGCTGGCTCCAAGGCAGGTTGGCTTAGCACAGGGACAACATTTCAAAGCAGCAGAAGACAGCAAAAGCAAAAAAGCAAGAAGGGAGAGAGCAAGTCACTTCTCCTCCCTTATACTATAAGCAGGCTTCCACCCACACAGAGCGAGTGTAGCAATCACAAAGTCTCCATGCTCTCTTCTTGCACAGGCTGAGGATGTTTATAAAATAAGTACCTTGGCTCCCTGCTGAGTGACTTAAAGTTCTAAA
>RJWT010026542.1:0-15783 GCA_004365215.1 Cuniculus paca | reverse complement strand
ATAATCTTTCTCAAAAAGAAAAGAATTAAGATGTATTATGTACATGCACACGTCCCCCATGATGAATGTAATCATTAAGTATTGCAAATGTATAAAAATTAAAATATTAAAAAATATGAAATAGAAACTTTTAATTATATAATTTTACTATATTTGCCTTATAAATGACATGGGTCAAAAATCAGATGTCTAAAGAAATCAGTATATAGTAATGGATATTTCAAAGACACATCAAACTCAGGTATTTAGACAAAGGCTATGCTCAGATATAATTCTTGGAAAATTAGCCAGAATTAGCATCATAAAGGCTATACTATACTTGAACTTATTTATAATTGTAACATTAAATTAATTTTACTACAGTTGTATGATTCATTAACAATAGATTTTGCTCAAAATATAAATACAAAGAAGTTTTCAGGAGATATTTTTAAAATTAAAATCTTTTCATTGTCTTTTTGAGAAAGATTATACCCAGTGAAGTAATACTGTGCCATAAAGAAGAATAAACTTGAGGCATTCATAAGTAAATGAATGCATCTTGAGACCATAATATCAAGTGAAATAAATTAGACTCACATGGTTGAAATATTAGATGGTTTTTCTTTTATGTGAAATCCAAACTATGAATGAAGAAGAAAATAAAAATAGATAATAGAAAGTAAGGAATCTTTTTCAAATGGAAAGGGAAGCAAGAGATGGTATGCGAGGGAAAGGGAATGAAAGAAAAAAGAAATTAAAGAAAAAAAAGTGGGAATAGAACTTTTCCAAATGGGCGGAGACCAAGAGTTGTGAGGAACAAGGAGAGATGGGTATGTAGGGACCAAAAATTAATTAATGGGTATTATATAAAGGTACCAACTCCCCACAATAAATGTAACTATTATGTACTGCAAAAAAAGTAATAAAAAGCTGGGCGTGATGGCTCACGCCTGTGATCCCAGCACTCGGGAGGCTGAGACGGGCGGATCGTTGTGAGTTCGAGACCAGCCTGGGCTACAAAGGGAGCTCAAGGCCAGCCTGAACGGCATAGTGAGACCCTGTCTAAAAAACAGGGCTGGGGATCTAGCTCAGCGGTCTAAGCGCCCGCCCGGCAAGCGCAAGGTCGTGAGTTCAATCCCCGGTGCCGCAAAAAAAAAAAAAAAAAAAAAAAGTAATAAAAAATATAAGAAAAACCAACTGCTCATACCCTTCATTACCCCAAAGAATAAATGAATCAAAAACATTTGCTAAAATTTTCCACAGAAAATCTAAACATGAGTCTTTGTGTTTTTCCAGTTTTGTATTTTGATAACTTTCTAATTTCAAAATAGTTCAAGAAGAACAAATGACTTTGAATTTGAGTGAACAAGTTTTTTTAAAAAAGTTATATATGAAACTATTGAAGAAAAAGAAACGATATATCTAGTGCCGTATTATGTGTATGATAAATACATTACTTTATTTATATATTTTATTAATATATATTTCTTAAAGATTGCATATAATAAATCCTGAGGTAAACTAGACATCAGTAACACTGAATATTGGTGAGGGCAAAAGAAATCAAACTCTGAAGAGATTACTTACTATGTAAACTATTTGTCTGCTTACTTCAGACTCCATACTGAATCTCTGAATTTGTCCAAGAATTCTCATTCCCAGTGAAAGTCTCTGAGAGTCATCCATTTGAATAGAAAGCAATTGGAGCCTTCCCCAAGCAATCTTCAAGGGCTATGTTTTATTGTATTTTGCCTAAATGTTAGTTTTCTTGAGGGCTGGGCACAGAAAGAACCTAAATATTTCAGGTATTCACTTTATTGCTCTAGATACATTGTTTACCCATTTATGTACATCTATTAGAAACTATGATGTATTAAACATAATAAACAGATATCACTATTAAAATATAGCTACTACATTTGATATATTAAGAGAAATATATTAAGAGAAATACCCTTTCTAGGTCAGTCTCCATCAATCTAAACTTCTTCCTGCTGTTCAAAACATAAATTCAAATGCACCACACAAGACAAATATATGAATGCATCATCTTATTTTGTTCCCTACTTTCCCATGACCTAGCGCTCTATTTCATTTTTTAAAGTATACCTTAGTCTTGTGGGAACACTTTTTAAATTACTGATATTGGAAGAGACTTTACAAATTCATTCTAGCATCTTTAATTCACAGAGAAAAAAGCTGGATTTTATAGTTTAAAATGACCAGGCAAAAGATCATACTGCAAAACACTTGGAACACATAGCTTCTGCTTCTCATTTTAATAATTTTGTAATACACAATTATCTTGAATTCTCAATTTCTTCTATATTTGTGAACAATATTTTCAAAAAATCACTCCATATAATTTTTCTTTGATACAACTTTCATGTGACACTGAAAGTAGATACATTTTTAGTCTATAAGTTTCCTTGACAAATTTTATTGGACAATTTTTCTACTCAAAGCATGAATCTAAATTCTGAGGTTATATAATTGAACAGAACATAAAAATTTCTGTCTTATTGAAGCACACAGTCTATGTCACACCATAAAAATTCTAATAGTTCAGGACATCTATTGCATCTATTAGTGTTGTGTTTTTGGTAAGACAACGGTTTATGAAATTTCTAAAAATATTCCCTCAATGACCAG
Source organism: Cuniculus paca (assembly GCA_004365215.1). Classification (NCBI taxonomy): domain Eukaryota; kingdom Metazoa; phylum Chordata; class Mammalia; order Rodentia; family Cuniculidae; genus Cuniculus; species Cuniculus paca. The sequence continues at coordinate 13,149 of RJWT010026542.1, read as the reverse complement.
AGCAGCAAGGGATGTTCCAGTTTTAAATTAAGAACTGCAGGGCAACAGGAAGTAAATATAAGAAGCAAATCATAGGATAAAGAGTGGTATGATTTTCAGTAGTGATAAGCCTATGAGAAGACAGAGTTCTACTGATTTGCGTAAAAATAAATAAGTATAACTGATATTTATTCAGCATCTGCGTAACAGGTGGTCCTGACATATTGTTTACTATTAACTGTAAGTACATAACACCATGTGTTATACATAATTGTCAGTAAATATCTTAAAAATTAAAGAGCAGATCATGTAAACCACATATTATGTTACATTCCAGATAATGCAACAGTGTCACATTTTGTTAGAAGCTCATAAACTTATTTTATTTTCCTTTTTTTAATATCTATTTTTTTATTTGTATTGGAAATCAAACTCAGGGCCTCTTGCTTGCCAGGCAGGTGCTGTGCCCATTGAGCTACATCCCTTGCCCACTCATAAACTCATGAAAGATCAAGATCATGGAGTTTCTTAATGCTTTCTATTAGTGAAATATTGTGCGAGGTACTTCATTGCTAATTTTAAAAAATATGACACATGTAATCCTGTGAGGGATCTTACTTAAATTCTAGTAAAAAACAGAATATTTCTATTTTTGTGATAAATATTTTGAAAAATAAGGCCATCGATAGCTCCTACTTGTCAATGGATCAATCAGAAAAATCATCATAGAAGCAATGATGTTTAAGTTGGATCCATGACTTCAGTTGGACTGTTACTGTCTCTCTGTTCTAACCCCCAGTAGAGAATGTAAATCTTTAAGAAACTATAGACAAATGGAATTGGATTAATAAAAGCTAATAAAAGGACAGCCTGCTCACCTTCTATAGAGATCACATAATAAAATTTTTTTAAGTTGTGCTATTTTTTTTTTCCTTACATGAGCCTACAAAAATGCTTGAAAAAACAAGGCAACACTTTATATAGGTCACTTTTTTACAGGGAAATCCTAAACTTTGTCAGTTAAAACTGGAATAATCTTCAGGAACAGAAGAAAGTTTCTTGAGGTTTATAAAAAACAAAATTCAAAAAACTTTGTAGAAACTCTGAAAAATAAAGAATGCCATTATATCTCTAGGCATTGGTTTGTTTTCATCTTGATTTGGGGGGAATTCAAACTATATTCATAAATAATAAAGTTTAAATCTTGGGGTATCAGGATAAGAGAAAAGTTCCACCAATCACGAGATTTGCTTCCATTTTTGTTATTTTATTTTATTTTATTTTATTTTATTTTATTTTATTTTATTTTATTTTTTTGTGGCACTGGGGATTGAACTCACAACCTTGCACTTGCCAGGCAGGCATTTAGGCTGCTGAGCTAGATCCCCAACGAGATTTGTTTTCATACTACTAATTCTCTCATGCTGGCTTAAAATTGATAGAAATTCAAAAGAAACTATTCATTTTACAAATTTATTTCATTTTTGTTTTTTTAATCTGATAGATACCTATTTCTAAGAATTATTTAAATCTTATCTTCTTTAAAGGGAAAATAATAATAAAAGAGAAACTCTCACTTTTAAAATACTAGAATTTTATGATCCAATTATATGATCTAATCTTTTCATAGAAGAGGCTGTCCCCAGAAATGAAGTGTCTTGCCCAAGGTCAGACAGCTGGCTAGGAGTGAAGTTAGTCTTCAATTCTGTATGAACAATCGGTTATATCTGAAACTTTCTTCTGTTTATAAAATTAGTGTCAACTATAAATATGTAATCAAAGAAATTACTTAAATTGTCTCATTAAACATGCATATAAAATAACACATTTTAATATTATTGAAATTGAATTATAAGTTACACTTTGCTACTCTTTATGCATCTGCTGAAATGACAAAGGAGGCTAATAGAATATTAAATAGTGCAGCTCAAGTCCCAAAGTTGTCTGCAGAAGACTTCCTTCCCACTCTTTTTTTTCTACTCTGGGCTGCAAATGATTGGACAATGGCTATCTACATTAAAGGAGGGGAAACTGCTTTACTCAAAATCCATCGATTTCCATGTAAATTTCATGTGAAAACACCTCACAGGAACATCCAGCATATTTCAACAAAATTCTGGGCTTTGTATGTAATTCACCAAAGTTGATACATTAGAAGTAACCATGATAACCATAGTTTAGACATAGGGCAAGTTGAGAAAACTTATATGGTTTGATACAAGTAATATTAAACAATGCTCCACTGAGCAAACATGTCGTTTTGCAGAAATCCTACATTAAAGGAACCTTCAAAATTAAACATTAAAACCATGATAAAACATGTTGAATAATTTATTATGAAAATGGACAGAACAATCTTTTGTTCTGATACATACACATATATGTATTTATACATATGTATTTTTGTCAGATACACACAAATATATTGAATTTTAAACAAAGAAGAATTTTAAATTTTAAATGGAATTGAAGCTCCCTTTCTACAGCACTATTTAGTTCCACCTCTGCATATTTTTATATGTTTATCACATGAGCATGTATTCTTTATAATATCTTTTGGGATATTTGAAACTTTATCTGAATATAAAAATATAATATACACTATCTTGGAACTTAATTTTTAATTCAAATTAATTTTGCTTATGTTTTATGTGTAAATCATTTATTTCACTGCTGAATATTTCATTTTGTGAATATATCAGAATTGACATTTACATTGCTATTATTAAAAATTGTTACACAGCTATGAAACTCCTTGTATAGTTGTCTTTGTACACATGTACAAGTTTCTTAGACTCTTGCTAGTGTATGAGCAGCAACATTGTCTTACTTTTCTTGTTGCCAAGGCAAAATACTTGATACCCAAAGTTAAAAGTGGAAAGGTTTATTGTAGCTCACAGTTTGTAGAGGTTTCATTTCATAGTTGGGTGGCTCTAAGGGAGGGTGGTAGGGCAGAGGGGCATCACAAAGGAGAAACATTTTACGGTGGGCAGAAGGCAGCAAGGCACGAAAGTAGTGAGGAATCAGCAGCAGCAAGCAATGACAGAAACCTTCTTTTTGTCCCGTATATTCTACCCAGGCTATATGCCCTTAGGGTGGGCAGCACTCATATCTAGTGAAGTCCTTTCCATTACACACACCCAGAACTATGCTAAACCAATCAATGGGTTACTTTAGTAATCAAACACCCTTGATCCAGCATCACACACTTAATGACAGCATCATACACTATAGATCCAGTCACCACTAAAAAAATCCACTTATGACTGCATGAGACTTTGGGAGGGGGGCATATAGATAAAAACCACAATAAACACGATCTGAAAATCTACTGGAAATGCAGACTTTTTTTTTTTTCTTTTTGAGGCAGGGTTTCGCTATGTAGTTCAAGCCAAACTTAAACTCACTTTGTAGCCCAGGCTAGCCTTGAACTCACAGCGATCCTCCTGTCTCAGCTTCCCAAGAGCTGGGATTTTACAGGAGTGTGTCATCACATTGGGCATTGGAAATGTAGACTCTTGAGCCTCAATTAAACCTATTCAGTCAGAATCTACACTGGTAGAAGATCCACAGGTAATGCATGTGTATGTACATTCACTTCAAATTTTGCCTTAGGGTAAAAACTAGAGTGGAGTTTCTGAATACAGACCAAACAGAACTTTACTATATATTACTATAAACTATAGTACTCTATATTTTTTCCTAAAATAATTATACTTAGGTATGGTCTCCTCAACACTTTCATTGCTTACTATTTTCCACAATGGCTATACTAATTTACATTTCCACTAAAACCAATTAACAGTGCCAAGTAACAATAGGAGGAAATACTTGCAAACTATAGATCTAATAAAGGGCTAATATCCAAACAACTCACTAGCAAAGCATCCAATCACTGGATTAAAATGAGTAAAGGGCCCGAATAGATATTTCTCAAAAGAAGACATACAAATGGCCAGAAAGTATATTTAAATATGCTCAATGTTATTAATCATCATGGAAATGCAAATCAAAACCACAAGGAGATATTACCTCATTTCAGTTACAATGGTTATAAAAAAAGGCTAAAGATCATGAGTGCTAGAGAATATGTAGAGAAAGACAACCTGACTCACTTTTTACTAGTGTTTCATTTTTAAAGTTTACCGTTTTAAAATTTTACTCTGTTCATCTTTTTAAACTGTTTTACTTGGCAGCAAAAATTCATTTCCATTTTTTAGGTGTTAAATACATCAAGAAATTAAGATCACATATCTATTCTAAGTACTGTTTAATGTTCATATCACATGTATTTTTCTGTCATTTGGGTAAAAGTATTAATTTTCTCTAACATTTTCTCATAAATCTCTTATGTATAAGTAATTTGTTTGTTTAGATATAACTTTTCTGGTTGATTTATATTATTACAATTGGGTGTGAAAATACAGTCTTCACAAAATGGATTATGTGAAAATGGTTAGGATTTTCATTGATTTTTAAATGTCTCAGATAATATAATTGTTATGATTTATATTTAAAATGTCCCCCAAATGTCTTGTGTATTTATAGGTGGGGCATTTGGGAAGTGATTGGATCGTGGCACTATACACATCAGCAGATTAATCTATCGATTAGTTCATGGCTTAATGGACTGTTAGGAGGTGGTACCTGGATGGAAAGACACTGGGGGGTAACCTAGAAGGGTATACTCTGTCCCCACCTGCTCCCCATCTTCCTAGCTACAATGGGATGAGCAACTTTCCTCATCAATCCCTTTGCCACTTCTATGTTGGAGCCAGCTGACCATGAGCCAAGATAAATCTCTCCTCCTTTAAACTGTGGGTGTGGGATATTTCATCCCTGTACCACAGAGGTGACTTATACACTGAAAATTCTCAATATTTTGTTTCAAATTTGACACAAAGAAAGCCAAGTCATGGGTTGATTTTCCTCTGGGCAGACATTTTATTAGAGGGAAAATATGTTAAAATAATTAGTCATTGTTAGAAGAGATTTTAAAAAAAGACTTAGAATATCACTTTAAGGATTATAGTACTTGCAATTAGACTGGATAAAGAGACTTCTTTTCAGATTGACATTCATCCAGATGAGGTTCTCAGACTAGGCTTTTAAACTCTCATGCATATCACAAAGGCTAATTTGTATCCAGAAGGAGCAGCTAATATCTTTGTACTCTATGCTATGTTCCAATTTAGACTTTCTTACTAGGTACATAGCAAACTCTAGCAAAACTGTAATTAAAAAAAAATTAGTGTATAATTAATTTGGCCTCATTCTTGTCCCTACACATCCACCTCATATCAATACTGGCTGAGGAGGATGAGAACAAGAAAATAACTAGACAGCAAGTCCAGCTGTAGTTTATTTTGAGCCAGTACTGTCAACAGTGTCTCTTTGGGCAGTGTTCACTCTCTGATGGAGAAGAGCAATACTCTTGCTCTGAGTATTGTTTTCAGATACATTTTTCCTCAAACTAACATGATGTTGTAGCTGAAAAATATTTCTCACACTCTTTAACACTTTTCCTATCAAGAGGTAGATTCTATAGTGCTTCCGTTTGAAGAGGGCTTGTTATTTGTGTCTTGAAAAAAGCAGAACATAAGGAAGATATTAGCAATATTGTCTGAGTGACTTCTGAGGCTCGACTGGAAAAGCCGGTCATTTATCTCAGGACATCTTCCCTGGGGGTTTTAACTCCCAGGTAACAATTCAGTCAGCCTAAAACCATCATATAGACACCCCTGTAAATGAAGAAAGCTTCAAAATGACTCTTGACTGTAACTGCATGATGCTCCACATGAGAACTACCTGAATCCAGATTCTAGAGGAAAACCAGTGTTTGTTCTGGATTTATTTTGGCATGGTTTATGTTGCTGCAACCAATACCTAGAACCAAAAATAAGGGGTTAAATGGAAAGAGGTGACAAATGTATTGCTTAAGTGTTCTGGATCAAATAAAGAAGAAGGATGCTGCTGCTTTAATGCTGTTTTTTTGGTGTATATTATCAGGAGTCAACCTCATTCTGCCCTCTTTACATAATACATATTCTCCCTCTTTCTCATCTGTCAAAGTTTGAGATGGAAAATTTGGATATGGAAACACCAAATAATTCAGATCATCCCTTCTTAAGATAATAAGTTGGCCTGCTGCAAGGCCACTGTTCTGCTATATAAACTGACTGTGAGTTGTAGATGTTATATTAGCTGGAAATCATGGTAATCCTCCATAACAAATTCTAAATTTCTTTCCAACTTCACTGTTCTAACTCGAGCAAAAGAATTTTTGGGGCAGACTGGTGGAAGATCATTACTCAGCAAAACAAAAAAAGTATGTTTAAATTTTAAATTATACCCTTTTATTACACAGGTTGCTGGGTCAAAGCAGCCAATCTGGAACGATGTCAGTGTTAATCCATCAGGAAGCCAGTGAATAACAGCACAGGAGAGGCCTCAGGCAGTGTGAATTCCACCTACATCTTTGTGTCTTGATTTTAACTACAATCACAAACTAGTTTTGCTTGATTACCTTAATATAAATGGAATTCTGTAATATGTATGCTTTGGTTTCTTTAATACAACATTATTTCTGTGAAATTTGTTCCCATTATTGCTATGTAGCTATGTGCTATGCCACTGTATGCAGTTCACCATCACGCATTTACTATTTGATAGGTGATAGACATTTTCATTGCTTCCAGTTTTGGACTGGGGGCTTTTTATGGTAAAATATAAATTGCATAAAATGTACCATTTTAACCATTTTTAAGTGCGGAATTCAATGGCATTAAGCACATTCACATTGTAGCAGAATCACTATCACCATCCATCTCCAGAACATTTTCACTTCCTAGAACTACAACTCCCACCTATCAGACAACAACTCTTTATTCCTGCTTTCTTTTAGGTCCTGGCAGTCACGGTTCCACTTTGTCCCTAAAATATATGACTACCCTAGGTACCTCACGGAAATAGAATCATACTAGTCCTTTGTTACTGGCTTACTTCACTGAACAAGTATTCAAAGTTCATCCATGTTGTAGCCCGTGTCAAAATTTCTTTCCTTTTAAAGGTTGAATAACATTCAATTGTATGAAAGCAACCTATTTTGTTTATGCATCTGTCAATGTACACCTAGGTTGCCTCCACCTTTTCACGACTATGAATAATGATGTAATGAACATGGGTGTACAACTGATTGTTGGAGACCCTACTTTCAAGGTCTTGTGTACACACCCAGAAGATGCCATCTAATAATTTTATGCTTAATACTGTGAAAGTCACTTTAGTATTTTCTACAGTGAGTGTACTTTACTTTCCCACCAGCAATACCAAGAGTTCTCACTTCTCCACATCCTTATCAACATTTCTTATTCTATTTGTTTGCTTTTTATGATAGCCATCCTAATGGGTGTGAGGGATTTGAATTTCCATAGTTTTTACTGATGCTGAACACTTTTTCATGTGCTTACTGGCTATTTGTATACATTGTTTGGAGAAATATTTACTCATATGCTTTGCCATTATTCGCCAAGTTGTTTGATTTTTGTTCTTGTTGCTGCTGGAAATAAAGACTTTTCAATTTCAATTGCTATTTTTCTGAAAGAGTGAGATTCTTCTCTGCTTATTCCTGCATGCATTAGAGAACAGGCTTCACTCAAGAGCAGTACTCACACATGTTTCTTCTCATTTCTAATCTCTAAACATATTTATTTTATACACAGAAATGCAGGTTTACTCATCATTTTTATATTATTTGTACAGTAATGTTACATGTTTGGAACAGAGGAATGGACTTAGATTATAATTTGAAAAAGATGAATTCAATAAGAATTCTCTGATTTTTCTCCCCATTTACAGTCTAAATATTTTGGAAAACATATTTGTACATATAATTATTGACATAAAATTATTTACCATAGTCACAGACTCAAAATAGATATAAAGAGCAAAATAAAGGCTACATAATAGGAAATTAGGAGACAGACCTTTTGCAAATAGTAAGGGAACCAAGAGATGGAAGGACAGGGGAGGGAGTAGAAAGGAAGAAGGTGAGAGAGGAACTGTACAAGCCTATGTACATGCAGCAAAATTGAAAAAATATAAAAACTGAAGGAAAAGTAAAATGAAGTCTTTAGAGTAGGCCTTAGAAAAAGAAATAAAAACCGAATACATGGAAATGAATACAATGCTTTTACATAAAGATCATCCTATTATTTCAAAGATATCAGTATATAACTACAGCATAACACATCTGTCTCACTAATATGAATATTAGTACTGTCCTATTTTAAAGAACATCAAAAACCTTGAGGCTGGGATTTTGCAACCTTGACATTATTGACATTTTGGATTAGATATTTCTTTGTTAGGAAGAGTCATCCTATGCATTGTAAGGTGTTAAGCAACTTCTCTCATTTCAATCCACTATTTTCTAGTAACACTTACATTCATGGTCATAACAATAAAAAATCCTTTCAGCTACTACCAGTAAGCTCTAGGGGTAAATTTTACCAAGATTGAGAACAACTTCTTTAGAGGTATGAATGCTATTTTAGGATATGATGTATTATAGCAATCTCTCAATAGAAAGTAAGTTCCTATGTAATATGGAGTACATACATTTAAACAATACAGGTATGTGTTCAGATACTAGATGCTACTATAACTTTACTCAATCATGTTGTCTTCCAAGTTTTTTCTCTTCGCTTAATGAGTAACAAGAGGCATAATAATGCTAGGTAGATTCTCTATACACACATACTAAAAGTAGGCTCAGATTAAAAGAGAAACCTAATTAGAGAAAATACATGGGCAAGTCAAATACGTTTTTCTTATGTAAAGGATTCAGGAAAACGTTAATATGATAAGAACACATGGCAGATGTATGAGTTTATTACTCTCCTGAAATACTTGAGATGAGCTAACTTCATAAAGGACAGTGGTTTATTCAAGTCCCAATTTTGGAGGCTTAAGAGCATAGTATTAATATTGGCTCAGCTCTGCTGGAGGGCCCTCTTAGCTGTTTTACATCATGGTAGGAGCTCAAGTGCAAGAAAGAAAACATCTCAACACAGAAAGTCCACAAATACTGGATGGGGCCAGACATACATTTTCACAATAATACTCCTGATAGAACTATTAAGGGGTCCCAGGAAAATTACCTTAAACTCCTCTGAGGGCAGTGCCCTCAATGACCTAAGGAACTCCTACCTCCTACGTGAGCCCTACCTACCCGAAGTCCATGCCACCTCTCAACATCGCCACACTTGGAACCAAGTTTCCAACACATGAAACAGTAGAGAACACCCAAACCATAATGTAGCCAAATCATCGCACCAGCAAAGACTGTCATTCAGAGCAAATAGCAATGCTTCACCTCGGTGGTAGGGTAAGGGATAAGTTGATGGTAGCCGAACTATAGGACAGTTTATAATTGAACATAACATGAGAAAGAAAAGTCACATCATAACTTTGGGAAGCCTAAGTATTCCCTTGAGGATGTAACTTTATATACATATGACTAGGGTCATCCTACAAATAGCTTTGCCTGGAAACATGCATGAAATATTATCAAAACCTTTTTACTCCTATCAATACTGCAATGATTTCATGTATAAGACATAGTCTTATATGAATAAAATGATTACTGTGTATTATTAGGCTCCCCAGGCTAACAGAATCTGGTCTAATTAGATTTAAGAAGTGTGAAAGCAAGGAAGTGGAAATTTGCCCAGAAATCTGTGAAAGCCATATTAATTGATCACCATAGAGCCTATCCTATAATTGTTTTTCTAAGAGATTTGCTTTAAGGATTAAACAGAAGTAAATGGGCAAGGAAAGTTACTGATACACGAGGTTCAATTAAAAGAAACACAGTGTCATCATTATTAATATTATAATTGCAGTGCTATTTCACATAGTATCACAGTATAAATACTCAACATTGAACTCACTTCTGGCATAGGGTCCCAGAATTCTGACTTGGCTGATAGAAATGATTTTAAAGATCAGAAGTTATGTCTCATAGTAAACTGCAGATAAGACTATTCAATGGATAATTTCTGTTTAACAATCTCATAGTATTCAGGAAAGTATTCGTCATATAAGAAAATCTGGACAGATGTAAGGATTAGAGCAAGACTAAGAATCTAAAGTATACTTTCAGTCTACATAGGAAGATAATATTAATAAACAGAATACATTGTTAAATTAATACTTACCATTAATTATAGTAATTTGGGCCCAAGACTGCTACAAAGTCATCTATGTTTTTTAACCAGGCCATTCTTCCAATCTTAAAGGAAAATATTCCCATGCCCCTCTCCTCTGACAAACAGCATGCCCCAACCCATCAAGACTTCAGTGGTGATCGTCCCTCATATTGCTCAGCAAAATGATAATGCAGAAGGCATCAGAAATCCCTTTCATCTGCTCATTAATTACTGCCCAATTTTATCTGAGTTTACAAGTATTGCTCAGAAAGATAGCTAGCTCAAAGGGTTCAGGTGGCATAAATTCTTAGATTCTATACCAATCTTCACTGTTATGAATTTTTTTCTATAGATTATACTGTGTCCCTTGATTACCCCCGATGGCTCAATTGTGGTTTTGTTATTAACATTCAAATATGTGTCCTAACTCAAAGACAATAAAATGAAAAATACAACTCATTTCTGTCCCCAAATCCCCTATTAAGCTAATAGTCTTACCTCTTACCTTTAAAATCCACCTTCTCCAGTCGACCTCATGTGCCATTTCTCTGTATTTCCTTTGTCTCCACTTGTATCTCAATTCCTTCTATCACATTTCTAATAAATTCCTTCTATCACATTTCTTCTAAAGTCACAAGTGACTTCAATGTCATTTCACATAGTAAAAATTTTCTGTTTTTCAGTGTGAGGAATGCTTTACCACTTAAAAACATGGACAAATCTCTCCCAAAGACCGTCTTTCCTTTGCTCACCTATTGTCTTTTGATTTCAACCTTTGGTGTTTCTTCCCTACTAAGACAAAAGCAAACTAAGGAATATGAGCATCTACTTTTTGTAGATTTCTCTGGCTCCTGAACTATGCTACATGTCTGTATTAGTCAGCTTTTCATGGCTCAGATGTAATACCTGATCATCACAGTTTAAAGGAGGAGAAATTTATTTGGGTTCACATTTTCAGACTATGGTTGGGTAGAAATATCATGGTAGAAGTGCATGGTGTTGAAAAGGAGCTCAAATCATGGCAGTGGTAAAGCAAAGCTGAAAAAAAGTACCAGAGTAAAAGGGGGCAGACACCAGATATTGTACTGAATGAAGGTCATGCCTACGTGACTCACCCAGTCACACTCAACAACGTGCTTTACTAATCCTGTGGGCAGATCATAAGCTAATTTTTAACCCAATTTAACCATCATATCTTACCCCTTGTCAACTTGACACCTAAATACTTCCTTTCTTCTTATTATATATTTAATCTTCAAATAAACACAATATGAACTAGTAATTTCATCTAAGAAGATAAAACTTTCTTACATACAACCCAAAACACAAAAATCCCTTCCTCAAACTGTCAACTGTTCTGCATTTTTCAAAACTCCAAGTCATAGCCTCTTCTGATAGTCAAGGCAAACACTTAGCTTGAACCTCTATAAAAATAAAAAAGAATTTACATAATCTCAGTGGCACAGAATAAACACTCACATTCCAAAAGGGAGGAAGAGAGGGATAGAAAATAAATGAAATGTTACAGCTTGTATACAGATGGCCCACCCAAGCCTCATGTAGTCACGGAAGTGGCTGAATCTAGCGTTTGTGATTGACTCCTTGTCTAGTGCTGGGATTGGCGGTGTGAGTTCTGCACCCGCCCAGGGATGGAGCTGACATACAATGTAAGGTTGGAATGGGGGCGTGTCTTCCTCTTTGGCGCGGTTTGCTCTTGCCTCTTGCAGCCGCCATGTTCGGCTGCCCCCTTTTGCTCTGGTTGCTGCCTTGAAGCGCTGCCCCAGTGCCATGCCACTCTGCCTTGGAGCCAGCTTATTATGGACTGAAATCCACAGAAACTGTAAGCTAAATAAACCTTTCCTTGCTTCACTTTGGTGTCAGATGTTTGTCTCAGCAAGGAGAGAAAAGTAACTAAGACATGAAACCAACATTGAAATACAGTAGGGCAAACATTAGGTCCTATAGCTCTATATGCAGTATCTGGAGCACATGATGTTGAGATATGAGTGCTAGAGGGTTTGAGTTTCCGCACCCCTATGGCCTTCCTAGTCTCTGACTCCATGGTTACTCTCTTGGATGGTTTTGGTCATGGATTCCAGTTTTCCTCATCAGAGGCTCTGTTCTTGGCATCTCTGGTTTCTTGTAGTCTCCACTGCATCTTTGGCTTCATTTCCATAGCTTGATGCACTGACTTCTCAGGGAAGCCTACCCTGGTCTCCCAAGCTTTCTTTGAAATCTGAGTGGAAACTTCTCTAATTCCACAACTCTAGCATTATGCATCCCAGTGAAACCAGCATCATATAGATAACACCAAGGTTTGTGCTTAGAGGAGCTGTGGCCAGGTCCCCTGGGACTATGGCTACAAAAGCCTGAGAGCTGAATGGTTAAGTACAGTAAAATGATCCCAGGGACTAATTCCCTAGGAGCGTCTTCTCAAGCAAGGGTCCCAGAGAACCTTTTTTCACATGGAAGGTTGACACTTGTGTACCCTTGAGCCTGTAATGGGTGGCAACTGAGTTATTTATGAGATGCCCTCAAGATATGTTTGTTCTTATTGCTATACAATACTTGGTTTCTTTTTAATGACATCAGTCTCTTCAGCAACTATACCTATTTGGTGCTCAGTGTTACGCATGGCACCTTTTGTGTCAAAATTTAAGTTTTTCAAATTTTTCTTCTCTGCTTTTTGTCCCTAATTCTCACTATACGTCGTATTAAAAGCAGCCAGCAGCGCTCATGCCACAGCCTAAATGCTGGGCTTCCTTGAAATTTACTCTGCCAGATCAAGTAGTTCACCATCTTTAATCTCTATCGTACGGAATGTCTCAGAGCACTGGCAAAATTTAGACAAATGTTCTGCCAAAGTAACACAGACACTCCCTGATCTAATGCTAATGAAGTTCTTATTTCCAGCTGAAGCCTCCTGAGGCTAGGTTTTGCTGTTCACATTCCTGTCTGC
>RJWT010026541.1:0-15788 GCA_004365215.1 Cuniculus paca | reverse complement strand
ACATTTACCCATAAATCTCTTAGGTATTTTTAAGGCATATTGAGACTTAGGTTGTAAAGGAAATGGAGATAAACTAGTTGGCACAAAGAGTTATTTTTTAAAAAGTTCTTTATTCCTACTCTCTGTAGCTTCAAAATGATGCCACCTTTAAGAAACATTTCCAGTGATATGTATGAGAGCTCCTTTTTGCAGACTGTTACGGATTGAATTGTGTTCCCATAAATTTCATGTGTTGAAATCTCTGGTACCTCGGAATGTGACCTTATTTGGAAATAAAGATGTGATTATAAACGTGGTTGGGTAGGATGAGGTCAGGCTAGAATAGAATGAGTTTCTAATCATTACAATTAGTATCTCTATACAAAAGGGACATTTGGACACAGACACATAAGAAAGAAGACAATTTGAAGAGACACGGTGAGAATGTCATCTACATGCCAAGGAATGTCTTAGGACACTGGAAGCAGAGTTTGGGGGCAAAGAACAGCTCTTTTGTGGCCCTTAGGTACAGCCTGCTCTTGGAATCTGGAATTTTAGGCTCCGGTGTTATGAGAGAATAAACTTCTGTGGTGTAAGCTCTCCAGTTTGTGGTACTTGTTACCAAGACATTAACACAGAAGACGTCCCTTTTCGTACTCTCATCCCATAGCGTCCCTCCTCTAGTTCTCTAGTTGTGCCTAACTCTTCTTCTACAACTAGATTGTCCTTAAAGGACTTGTGTCCTTAAAGGACTTTTAGGGGTGTCTGCATGGAAATCTTATATATAGAGTCTTATTCCTTTTTAGGGGGAGCAAGAAAGTATGTTGATCAGAAGTGTAGGCTTGGTGGTCAGAAAGAATCATTGTTTAATCCCTCACTGACTGAAAGATTCTAGAAAGTTAAGGAAGAATGAATTTCTCCTCTGTTTAAATGGGGCACTGATACACCTCATCTTCTAGAATTAAGTGAGATTGTAAAAGTAAAACAGCGCAATTCCTGATACTTAAGTACCTCAATAAGAGCTATCAAAAATAATAGCTATTAGAGGAGTTTCAGGAATAGAGGAGCAGAGGCGAGGGTGTGTTCATGGTGTCTTTTCAGCTTTCTGAAATTAGACTAGACAGCTGCCTATTCTGTTATGCAACTCCAGAGTCACATTTATAGTCACCATTAAGCCAAATACTCATATAACCCCTGGTGCTTTGGGGGATCTAAGAAAATGTAAAATTTTAACATTGAAGTAAAAGTGTCTGATAATTCACAGATGGAAATGAGACTCAAGAGCCAGGTTGTGTTGTTTCCCTCCATCTTTCAGAAGGGAAGGGGTAGTCAGCAAATATAGGCCAGGCACATAGGGTCAGTAACACCCAACACAGAAGATACAGCTTCTCTGTTTACCCGCAAGACCACATGGCAGTGTTCAGCCTTTAAATTTTGAGTTTCCTACCATAAGATGTCATGGAGGGTGGTATGTTGTTCAAATATTTCCTGCCTTCTCTGGGGATGTTTGCAACTTCCTACCTCAGTAACTTCAAATTGTTTCCATGATTTGCTTTGACTCCTGGAAGGTGAAGATCATCATGGCTTTGATCTCAGCCATCTCAGACTCTGTCATCATGAAAGCAGTGTGATGATATATTCCTGTCATCCTAGAACTCTGGAAGGCTGAGGCAGGAAGATTGCAAGTTTGAATCCAGCCCAGACAACTTAGTGACTTAGGGGACCTGTCTAAAAATTAAAAAAAAAAAAAGATTTATAATGTAGCTAGAACAAAGGGCCTGGTTTTGAGCCCCAGTACTGCTTTAAAAAAAAAAAAAAGTCTGCCTAAGACCTGATACAGTGAGATTGACCAATTCCACAAGATAACCTTGCCTATCAGGACTGATGTGTTAAGAAACCAGAAATTGCTTCACAGACCTTTGGTGAAGAGCTTTGTGAATATAAAGTGTCCTGGAATTATAAGATAGTACATAAAAAAAAATTTAAATTTCCATGAATTGTTCTATACCCCCACCAAAAAATTAAGTATAATTAATAGTTAAATCATAGTGGAGGGAAAAACAAACAAAAAAAACCTTATAGATCAAAGTTTCTCTCAAAGTAGAATAGACTTAAAGAGAGTCATGGACAATTGACTTAAAGGAGCACCTAAAAAGAAAGAAAGAAAGAAAGAAAGAAAGAAAGAAAGAAAGAAAGAAAGAAAGAAGCACCTTGAGAGCTTACTTAAATCAGGATATCATCCCACTGGCTTTCTCAAATCTCTACCTTTCGATTTTTGCGTTTTTCTGTATGTTTCAAATGCCTGGAAAGGCTATTTTAAAACTTTACTTTTCTTGATATTTTAAAGGAAGTCCAACAAATAAGCACATGAAGCAGCAATATTGTAGGCAAGTGAGGAAGGGAGGGAAAGAAGGAGGAAGAAAATCAATTATTTAGAAGGCATTCATTTGTTCCCTGCTTGACTCATAATATGTATTATTCACTGCATAAAAAGAGTAACATGGACTTTTAATGTACATGGTAAATTCACAAATAACCCTAGGAAACTTCCATTTTATTGCTTTCAGTGTAGGAAGAGTTAGCATGGGGCATTAAAACAACAAAAAGATAATACCCATAACACAGTTGACCTTTTTCACTTTCATATTTACATCTGAATAAGTGAACACCAAAATTTTTGGTACTTTGTTTTGACCACACTAATTAAATCACAAAGAAGACCTCATAATTATCCAACCCCTCCATTCATATCCTACTTCCTTTCTCCTGCTCCACCCTAGATGAACAAAGCTAACACACACATTTCTTTTTTTCTGAAAGCCCCTAAAAGGGCAGAATTCCCTTTTCTCTTTTGAAAAATGTCTTCTATTTGGTTTGCAGCTTGGTGGGAGGAGCTTGGATATCATTTTTTCTAAAAGACAGACAACTTTAAGCCTTTTCTTCCATTTGTGCTGAGCTATAGGTTGAAAATTAAGGAAATGAATAATAACTATTGAGCTATTGAAAACTGGAAAAAGAAGACCAGGGGCGAGAAGGCTAAAGAATCAGAGAGCTCAGAACCAGTCTGTTTGAGGCCGTGGTCAGGCCTGCTGGAGCCTGCAGAAATGTGCTACTTTTGGAGAGCTAAGTGAGGATCAGCAAGGAGGTCTGAAATGGTATCAATTTGAGTTCCTGTACAACCAGCATTTGTCTTAAATTACTTTCTTTGAAGTATTGCACTTTTTGACCCAGGCATAAAAGATGTCTCCTCTTATTTAAATTAGATGTAAAATTGAGAGTCCGTCTCATATCTCCCAAGAGGGAAAAGAGCACACGAACATGAGTAAATAGTTGTCAGGAGCTCCTTCTCTGCAAGATTCTGTGGAGGAGGCAAGGAGAATGTGTCTCTCAATCAGCAGTGGAAACTTAAACAAGGAATTCCCACAGTGCACTGTCTCAAGAGAACAAGAAGAGCCACAGACCAAGAGAAAACAGTCATGAAAGATGTACAAAGGACTGTTGTCTAAAATGAAAAATAAAACTCAGCAATCAGAAAAAAAATAATTTAAAAAATAGGCCATAAATCTGAACAGAGACCTCACCAGAGAAGATACACTGATGGCAAAAGAGCAAATGAAAAGATGCTCAGATTGGAGAGTGTTTGCCTAGTGTGTTCACAGTCCTAGGTTCAATCTCAGGAAAAATAAATTAAACAAGGAGATGCTACTACATCCCTTTTAGAATGGCCAAAATCCAAAACACTAACATTGTCAAATGTTTGGCAAGGATGTAGTGGGACAAGGGTTGCTGCTGGCAATGCAAGATGGTATGGCTACTTCAGAAAATGATTTGACTTTTTATCTAAAAACAAAACTAAATATAATCTTATCACACAATTCAGAAATCACATTACTTGGTGTTTATTCAAAGGAACTGAAAGCTTTTGCTCATGTGAAAACCTGTACGTGGATATTTATGGTAGCTTTATACATCATTACCAAAACTTAGAAGCAACTAAGGTGTCCTTTAGTATGTGACTAAATAAACTGTGGTATGTCCAGACAATGGACTGTTATTCAGTATTAAAAGCAAATGAACTATCAAGCCATGAAAAGATATGAAGAATATTAAATTAGTATTCGTAAATGAAAAAAAGTCAATCTGAAAAGAGTACATGTTGTATGAGCCTAACTATATAAATTTTCAACATGTGACATATATTCTGGAAAAGACAAAACTATCCAGACAGTAAATAGGTCAGTGATTTTGTGGTGGGAGAGATAAATAGGACATTTATTAATTTTAGGGCAGTAAAATTAATCTGTATGATAGTCTAAGAGTAGATACATATCATTGTATGTTTGTCAATACTTAAAGAAGGAACAGCACCAAGAGTGAACCCTAATGGAAACCATGAACTTTGAATGATGAAGCTGTACCATGGAGATTCACCAGTTTTAACAAATGTACCATTCTGTGTCAAATGTTGATAGTAGGGGAGGTTGGGCTTGGGTGACGACAGGCTATGTATAGAACTCTACTTCCTGCTTATTTTGTTCTAAATCAAACCTCCTTTAAAAAAAGCATTTTAAGAAGTGTTATCTTGGATTATGAGCTGCTTCTGAGCAATCTTTGCAAACAAAAACTAGGTCTCCTAACTTTCAAATAATTTTACTCATTATCCTCATAAACATTTGAACGCTATTTGAACTTGACCTCCTAAAATTCCTTCATTTCTTATAAAATTTCCAACCTGTTATGGACTAGGTATTGTATGAAGCCTCAGTAATACGGGATTTCATTGGCACACTTTTTTGTTTTACATTTTAAGTCTAAAAATTCATATTTCTTTTGAATTTATTTATCTCAGTGCCTTTTCTTCTTTAGTAATACATAAAAGAATGATGAGTCTTATAGTCAGTATCTTAGACTTCTTAAAATATGGTAAAATGGTAAAAAGAAAATACAGCCCAGTTAAGGAGAGAGAAGTAGATAAACTACCATTTAAAAAGGTTAAATTTTGTGCTTCCAAAGGACAGCACAACATGCTAGGGAAATAGAACACCTTCCTGGAGGATATGGCAGTGGCCTGAAAATTAACAGCTGTGAAGCATCAAGTTTTCTAGATAAAAAGAAGAAGATGCATAGCTCACATGAAGGGATCTACAGGTACAAAGACCCTAAAGCAGAAGAGAATTCGAGGTGTGGAAAGACAGTGTGAAAGAAGGGCAAAGCAGCAGGGAAGGGTACAATGTGATGTGAGATGTGCCTGGCAGACTGGAAGATTTCCTTTAAGGAACCTAAGGAGAAATGCCTAGTAAAGAGTAAATTAATGGGGTCAGGAACTCGAAAGGGACTTCTGGAATGAAGATTAAAAACTATTGAGTCATCCGAATCAATATAGTAATTAAAAAGCTATAGATAAGATGACACAACCAAGAGCTATAATCCTCATCTTTGGCTGCATTTTACAATCCTATGAAAGGCTTTTAAAAATCCAGTTGTCCATATGACCCAGTGAATCAGTTAAGGTAAAATGTCTAGGGGGTGGGACTCAGTTCCACCTCATAATTCCTGAGTGTGACTGCCTTAAAGTACCACTGGCCGAGAAAGACTATAAAAAAAGAGAGAGAGAGAGAAAAAAAGCTCACAATGAAACAAGGAGGAATAAAGAGTAGAAAACTGCTCCCTAATGACCTAGTGGAAGAAAAGAATATTTCAGAGGCGATAAAAAGAAAAATGACAAAAGATTTGTGAAAAGTTTGGAGACCATAGGGTCATAGAAGTCCAGAGAAAAAGGGATTGTTCATAGCACTGACTGATGCAGTTAAAGAAAAGAAGGTCTGAAAATGCCTGTTGAGCAAATCACAGAGAGATCGATGATGACTTCATGGACTCTGTCTATGGGGAAGTTAGAATCAGATACAACCAGAAATAAGATGTAATAAGGAAGCAGCCACACAACACTGAGGACTGAAGTGAAAGTAGGGGCACCAAAGTGCTAAGGATTTTTAGAAATTTGGCTGCCAAAAGAAGCAAGTTGAGGAAATCCTGGGGAAAATTTTGTTTTTGTTTTGTTTGTTTTGTTTCAGAGAACTATTTGAGCAGTTTCGGACATGAAACGCGAACAACAGTTTTAATACACAAGCGATGATCATATACATTGCCTGAAAAGCTGGAGGGCAAAATAAAAACTCAGACACAGGCAAATGGATTGGTATTGATGACCAGAAGTAAACAGTGGTCCACTGCTGGAACCCAGGGAAAGAAAGTGGAAGCAGGAAGCAGAGTTAGACTCTTGAGTGCTATATCAGGAAGAAAAGGGGGTTCTTGTGCAAGTTTCATCTTGCACATGAAAGTAGATCTGAAATTTATTAGGTCACACCCAATTTGGCTTCAGAACTTATGCTTCTTCTAATGAAGACCTTTCTGTGGTCCGTGTCTTAGTCACTTTCCTCATTACTGGGACAAAATACCTGACACCCACAACTTAAAAGAGACTCACACTTTCAGTCCATGGTCGACTGACTCCAAGGCAGAAACAGCATGGTGAAAGGGTCTGGTGCAGGAAAGCACTCACATCATGGTGAGAGAGAGCAAAGAGAAGCCAGAGAGGGAGAGGCATCCTGTCAACTCACCCCCCTCCCCAATGACTTACCTCTTTCATCCACACCCCACCTCCTAACAGCACATTCAGTTCTCAACTCTTTAATGGATTGATCTACTGGTAACTATCGAACCTCCATGAATCAATCCCTTTCCAAAAGCCCCACTTCAATACATGAGGCTCGTGGGGACATTTTAGATCGAAACCTTAACAGCCTGCTACCCATGTGTGTCGTTATCTTGTTTGGTGGAATTTCCTTCCAAATCACTGCTCATATGCACACCAACTATTTTCCTTCATCTAAGCAAGAGTTTTACCTTTGTTGACTAATGAGAGATGGTAGTCCTGATATTAGAACTCATGATTATTCAACAAAGTTTGCCTAGTGCCCACTCTGTGACAAATATCACACCAATTTCAGAGAATAAAAAATAGAAAAGTAAACAAAAGGGCGAGTTTAAAAATTCTGGCTTACCCTGTCCTTTCCCCTAGAGAAAATCATCTATGTAAAAGATTAATGTTGGGTAATTTGTGACAATTGCCATGTCAAATCATTGCGCACATACACTGCCTCTGAAAAATCCCCACCTGTGACAGCATGAGGCTTTGTGGGCACATCTAGACATAAGCCATAACAATAAATGAATGAAATACCAACCTGAATGACTTCCTCAACCAACTAAGTGGATTACTAGAGTGTAGATATAAGCTTATATATATGCTCCCTCCTTTGTGATCAAAACTGTTTACCAAATAAGCTTCATACCTTCTACCATGAACCGTGCTAGAAGACACAATAAGCAGTGTGGTAATAGCCTTAGAAATTCAAGGTCTTTGAAAGCTGCTCTAAGTATATAGGCATGAATCCCCTGGTGGAGCAGGATAAAAGTGATCTAGGTAATGTGGAGAACCATAGGACCATACAGGCCACAGGATTCTAGATGAAATATTCAAACCAGGAGAAGTTACGAAGATGAGTAAGAGGTCTCACTTTGGTAAGTCAGAGAATGACCAGAATTACCAGTAATGAATCGGTAAGAAAGTCTGAGGTAGATGCTAGGAAGAGGAGCATGCACACACACACACACACACACACACACACACACACACACACACACTCACTCACAGAGCCAACCGACCAGCATACATTCAGGGAAATGAAGCCTGGAAACTATAGTTAAGTGAGAAAACAAAGAGATAGACTGTATAAACACTGTGATAGGGAGGGATTTTACCCAGCCTAGACTTCTAAATAAAACTGAAATAGGCAGATAAATAAGGGTATTAGAAAATAGAAACAAGGAATCCAGAGCCTTCTGTGGTGAATATCAATGAAGTAGGTACTCTGGAATTGTAGAAGGACAGGGTTGTGCCTTTGAGGAAGATAATTTTAAATGTGGCTACCACTGCAAAAGCCCAACGTGTTGCATAATATGCATTCTATGTGGTTGACACTTTAAAGGACCCAGTTATAAACTAAGCTGTGTGTATTCACTTCCCATTATTGGCCTTTAAAAGTCCTGGTTATGGATGATGAAATTAGACAATTTACATCCATTTGGCAGATCAGACAATTTCTAGTAGCATGATAAATGTGAATATGATCTGGCTCCCTCTTCTTGTCAATGTATCCATTAATAACATGATTTTTTCTTTTATTTTAAAGAGATCAAGACAAAACAGAACAGAACAGAGTTAAACACAACAAAGCAGATCAGAACAGAACACTGCAAGCAATACAGGTCTTCAAAACAAGGACAGGAAATCAACAATGGCTACTCTAGTATCTCTTGTTTTCTTCAAAATGGTTGTTCATACATTCACACACAATATACTCAAACAAAACAAGATAAAATATAAAACCAGATAAAAGAGTGAAAGCATTACAGGACTTCAAATCAGACAACAAGAAATCAACAATGGCTACCTTAATGTCCTTTGTTTTCTTCAAAAAAGCTGTTCATATCTTCTCGCATATTGCAATCAAATAGTAGAAAACAGACTTAAACCAATCAAATCAAAGAATAAAAGCATTATTGGACTTCATAACCTGAAGATAAGAAATCGGATATGGTACCATAATGTCTCATTTTCTTCAATGTAGCTGTTCACATCTTGATACTTAACAAAATCTGCTCTTGTAAACTCTTTAGGAGTAGTTCTAAGCAATAACATGATAGTCTTTATAAGGAGGTGGGTACCTGCATACCTGCAACCAGAAACAGAAAGTTAAACTCTTACTTTTTTATTTTTTGATCATTTTGTGACAGGGTCTCACTATGCAATTCAGGCTGGCCTTAGGTTCACTTTGTAACTCAAACTGGTCTTGAATTCACCATGCTTTTCCTGCCTCAGTCTCCTGAGTGCTGGGATTACAGGCGTGACCCACCACACCCAGATAAAAATTCTTTTAAATGCAAATGATATGACTTTATTATCATCACAGACTACCAGCTGCTTTGGATGACAACTGACCCCAACATGAATTATCAGCATTAAAAGAGGCTTTGAATCAACTTTGCTAAAACCGAAGATAATATTTTAGTATGATGCCTCACAGACATACACACAGAGCTCTAATAACCTCAGAGCAGCCAGCTGCATCAGTGTATTTAGATGAATAATTCACAATGATTTTGTCTTCAAGAATATCGCTGGAAGCAGAATTTCCCAAGTGTAGACTATCTACATATATTTTGTACAGGTTTAAAATACCACTGCCATGCTTGATAGCCAGAAATTGTAGTTTCAGCTTTCCATTTTTCTACGAACTACAGGAGATCAGAAATTACCTTCTGAAGGTATGAACAACTATTTTGAGGAAAACAAGACACTGTGGTAGCCATTCCTGATTTCCTATTGTCTGGTTTTGAAGGCCTGTAAGGCTTTCATTCTTTTGTTCTGATTGATTTTATACTATTTTGTTTTGTTTGAATTTATTGTGTGTGAAGGTATGAACAACTATTTTGAAGAAAACAAGAGACTATGGTAGCCACTATTGACTTCCTGTTTTCTCGTTTTGAAGTTCTATATTGCTTGCATTGTTCTGTTCTGATCTGCTTTGTTCTGTTCTGTTTTTGCTTTATTCTTTTTAAAATAAAAAGAATTACCTTCTGAGTAAAATGTTGGCCTTGGCTGCAGGTACTTTCTCAGACTTCTTCAATCAACCCTGAAAACAGCCTTCCATTTAGGCCGATGTTCTTTATTATGCCTCAGTTGTCAAAGGGACTGATTCTCACTCATGGCAGGCAACTGATAGCAGGCTCACCCCAGAAATGTGTCAGGAGACCTTGAACTTGCAGCCAGAACACTTTTTTAAACTCAAGTAAGAGAGAATTCCAGTGGAGAATTAATCTGACAACCCTCTTCCTCTAGGTTCCCTGAAATCTAATCTCAAGCCAAGCCAAACTAGCTAAGAGAGTGTGTTTTTTGAGTAGTGCTGACTAGACCACTGCAGTAAATAGCCCTGGCACCGAACACACTGTGTTTACAATGAAGTCATTACCAATGCATATTGAGATTCCTTACAGTAGATCAATGTCTTCTGAAGGAAAATCCACAAAAGATTTCTCTCATTTGTAATAAGTGTTTGTATGCATGCATGTGAGTATGTGCTAGTCAAAATATTTTAATTGGGAAGTAAAACTTGTTGAAAAACACGTACAGCAGTACAGTTTGGCAAATAAGAAGCTTTGCTTTCCTATACATATGTTCTTCATCAATATAGTTTTTAAATTCTTTCTCCATATGTGTATGTATATATATATATACTATATAAACTTTTGTGTCTTTTTATTATATTCAATATTATGTAAGATTCATTCAGCTATACTGAATCTGTCATTTGTTTTCCTTGCTGCATATTTATCCAATATATTGATATGCTCCATTTCATTTTTTCATGTGATAGACATTTAAGTTCTTTTTAAGATTTATTGAGAACAATGATGTTCTTAATATTCTTAGCATGCATATAGAATAATTTCTGTAGAATCATATTTTAAAATATCATTCTGAGAAATATACATTGTATATGTTTATTTATGTAACTTTTCCAGAAAAAAATGTATTTCTAGAGGACTAGCATTCTGAATATTCAGAATAGCCTTCTATTGTGCTTTTCTCAATCAATCTTATCATAGTTAAGTTTCACTTTATTGGTGCTGTTATTCTTGTAAACAGGCATGATCCCTTCTCACAGTGGCTGCTACAAGTTAAGAGCCACACTTACTGCCCAGCTGTTCTATAGGCCACTGAGCAGCTGAGTGGAGTAGAGAGTGGCTCTGGGAGTGCTGAAATACGAGGGCAGGAATCAGGGTACATGCCTCTCATCTTGTTCATCCAAGCACAACAACGTCTATATTATTATAAAATACTTCATGCATATAAGGAAGCATAGAGAGTAATGTCAAAATTGGTTTTCTCTGTTATGTGTATTTGTTTTATTAACCAGTTTAATCTTAAGAAAAGCTTCCATACTTCTAAAAACAATGTAAATAAATGTCTGATGTAACTACCATAGGGCAAAAGTAGAGAGCTAAGATCTGGAGACCTGACTCTGCAGCTCAGAGTTTGGTGTGAGTCATTTCCTCTCTGTGATCCAGCTTGTTCCTCAGTGTTGTGGGGCTCAGATGGCCAGATGATATGGTTATCTTAAAAAGCTTCAGTGAAGAGTCCTTAGTAAACTACCAAAGAGATTTTGTAATATCACAGAAGCAACTATCAGAGACTACTGTACCCTTGACTGAAGTTTGCTTCAAATGAAATTGTAACATAGAAAATTAATGTATGTACACTATTTAGAGTTCCTGACATTATTTGACTACAAGCTTTTGCCCATATATTTTGGAATATCTTGGTCTATGGCAAAAATAAAACTTTTTCTGCTTAAATCTGTTATTTAGTTAAACTCTTCTGTAGTACTTAAGAGCATGGATTTTAAAGTTAAATAGATTACATTTGGGTTAAGCTAGCAAGCTCTGCAGAAATCACTTACCATCTCTAAGGGTTACCTTTTCTGTTTATGAAAGAGTCTAATAGCAATGCCTACCACATCTGGTAGTTGTATGGACTAAAGGAAATAATTCAGGTAAATGTGTGACATAGAATATAGCTCATGGCTGGTATCCAATAAATATGAGGTGGTATCAGATGGTTCTGATTCATGGTCTACTCTCCCCCACAGATTCTGTCATAATCTTGAGTGACATTAACATCCATTTTGACAACCAACACTCTCACACTGTTCCATTCTGGTGACACTCAGCTACACATCTCCCTGGATGTTGTTATTAATAGAAACTGTGTCACCTATGGAACAACTTTCTTCAGAATCACAATTTTTCCTGTTATTTTAAACAGCTATGTTAATTAGAGAAAACTCGCTGCTGTAACAGATTAAACACAGAATCTCAATTTCTTACTATGATATAAGCTTATTTCTTAACCTGTTAAAATCCATAAAGGGTGATTCTGATTACTTTCAAGAGTAGTACTGTATTGAAAGATGGTGGAACAGTCAGCAGCAGAGTAAACAGACTCTGAGAGAAACAGTCCAGATGCTGGAATATACATCATGGGGAAGACAAGAAAGAAGGAAGTGAGTCCCTTGGACCCAGGAAGAATCTAAAATGTGAATTGAAGCCCACAGAGAGAGCAAAAAGAAAAACTTCAGTGAAGAAGAAGGTGATAGCTGGTTGCGCCTTAGCCTGGAGCCAGACTCACCCTGCGAGAGGAGCTGTTGGAGCCCAGGGACACATGGTTGTGGTAGCAGCTGGCAACCCCAGAGGTCTCTGAGGAGAGGTGCAGTGGTGGAGGAGAGTGGCAAATGCAGAGGTCTGTGCTAGCTGGTGGTGAGTGCAGAGGACTCAGTCCTCCTGCAGGAGAGAGCAATTGGCTGGGACCCATTTTGGAGTCAGGCAGTCTTCCAGCAGCTCCAGGTTGGGTGCAGACCTGCAGAAGTTGCTTGGGCTGCGTGCTGCTCCTGTGTGTGTTCCAGACAACATCGTGCTTAGGTTCCTAGCCAGCTTAGATCCACAGGCCCCAGCCAACTTTGCTGCCATGCAAACTCCAAGGGCCCTTGTGGGCCAGTACCCAGCTCAGTGCAGAAGCTCAGTTGCCCATCATCAGCTACCTATAGCCAGCACTGGCCAGAAAAAACAGTCTCACTTCAGAGAAATTGTAGCCAATGCTCTAAGTGCCTGGGACCCCACCACCCACGTGTATGGAAGAAACCAAGAATATGTCAAGACAAAGAAGGAAAAGGCAATCTCTGGCATCCAACCCAAGCAGTACAAGTCCAGGAGAGGTAAACATGGAAGAGTTTGGGAGTTGCACACCGAAATGTCTGAAATGATGTCAACTGAAGTAAAGAAACAACTTCATGAGGCTATAAAAGAAATTAGAACAGAAATACTATCCCATGTAAAAGGAGAAATGAAAAACATGATAAAAGAATTGCTAAGCACCTCTAAAGAAGACACAAATAAAAAAATAGAGGAGCAAAGGAAAATGAGGGAAACCATGAATGAACAATATAAGAGAGATTTAGAATGCATGAAGCAGATTCAAAGAGATATCCAGGAAATTAAAAATTCCATTGAAAGCTGGCAAAACCACTTGAAAGAAACTGAAGATAGACTTTCAAACCTTGAAGACAGGTTTGCAGCTTGTGATCGCAAAAGGAAAGATCTCTTAAAGAGTAGTACTGTATTTCAAAGACACAGGTTCCTTCTATGCTGTGATGCCATCATCTTCATCATGTAACTTCTGAGTTGTCTTTGTTACTTTCTTGTCATTGAGACATGATACCTAACACCCACAAATATAAGGAGGAAAGAATTATTTTGGTCCACGGTTTGTAGAGGTTTCAGTTCATAATTAGCTGGATCTAAGGCATGGTGGCATGGCAGCAGAGGCTTGCTTATGGCATGGCAATCAGGAAGCAGAAAGATCAAAGGAGGAGAAAAAAAGAAAAAAACCAAAAAACACCCTGCCAGGCCAATTCCCAGTGACTCACTTCCTCCAAACAGCCTTCACCGTATATCACATTTAGCTATAAACTCATCAGTGGACTATTCCCTGATCAGTATCATATTGCCATGATCCAGTCACTTCCCAAAAGCCCACCTATGAATGCATAAGGCTTTGTGGGGATATCCAGATATAAATCATAACACAAGATCACCAAAGAAAGCAAAGATCACATGTGGAACTATTTGTGAATCAGACTTGGAATTGGTGCGCAACATTTTTATGCATAGTCCAATGGCCAGAACTCAGATATGTGTTCACAACAGAGATTGGAAAAAGTAATCTATCTATGATCTAGAAGGAAAAATAAACTGGTTCAGCAAGCAATTAAGTTCTCTCCCACCCACCATATTTCATAATGGCTTGGTGAAGTCTCTATTTTCTGTGTCTTCTCAGGACACACAGGGTATAGTTTTGTGAGCCTTACTGAAAATTCCATTGTAACACTGCCAACTCCCTAAGTTTTTAAATTCTTTACTGTCATAACAAAGAGCTTCTGACAACTTATCTTCATTTTGTTCGGCCTACTACTGTTTCTATATTTTATGTAACCAAATCAACAAGGAGAACCTATTCAGTGAAAATATTAAATCCATAGCTCTGATTGGTTCATACATGTTAATATTTCAGTCTCATTTAGAATTATATTCCTCTTTCCTTGATCTTACAAGCTCAGAATTCTTTCCCAGTGATCTTTACTAGATTTTGCTGAAATAAATTGCCAATTTTTGTAATTTGGTTCAGAAATAATCTCTATTGGAGTTTAAATGTATAACTGATACATTCTGGAATATGACTTTCTAAAAGTGAGAGAGGGCTGCTTTGCAGATAGGGAAAAGCTCAAGGGAAACTGAGTTTTAGAGGACTTAGATGGTAAATTTTATGTAAAGGTTGACCAGGCTGTGGGATACCCAGGTATTCAGCTAAACATTTTTCTGGGTATGTATGTGAGGATATTTCTAGTGATAACACCTGAACTGATAGAAGCAGTAAAGCAGATTGCCTGCCTCAGTGTGGATGGGTCTTATTCAATCTGTTGAAGAGTTGAAGAGAACAAAAAGGCTGAGTGAGGGAAAATTTATCCCTTCTGCTTGATTGTCTTGAAGTTAAGATTTTGATTTCCTGTTGCCTTTGGACTCAGATGGGAAACCATATCATGGGTTGTCCTGGGTCTCTAGCTTGCTAACTTAAATAATTTGTGATTTTTAGCCTGTGCCTGAATTACAAATTTAAGCTTAATATTCGCCCTCTTAAAATAATCAGGACTTTTTCAAGAGTTCTATAAAGTGGGGTCATAGCTACCACTTGATTTCACTAAACCTTGTTTTTAATAGCACTCAATTTTATGCAACCATAGCTGACACTTTCACTCATTTGCCACCCTGTCGGTCACAACCTACTGAAATCTTACACCTAATATTGTATAATGCCTGTAGCCTCAACTAGGCCAGGGTACCAATCCTACATTCTCCAATTTTCCTATCATTATATACAACCTCAGTTGGTGCCAGTTTCTGGGCAAGCCCAGATCCTTTCGCTACAAATAAAAGATAATCCCTATTTGTCTACCTTTTCAAAATAAAACAAAACAAAAAACAGAGGTAGGGACTGTGGAGGTTTGATTATATCCTGAAGGATCCAAGTTCTTTTCAACTTCCCACAGTGCCATCTTTGCATATCTCCTTTGCTCTCAGGCTAGTTCTCCTAATGGTCACAATATGGCTACTGCAGTTCCAGAGATATACTCAGACACTTCAAAGTCCAACAGAAGAAAAACAGCATTGATTCCTGCATTTCTTTGTTTGATAACAATGAAAACAATTCCCTGAAATCTCCCTTACCCCATATCTTATTTGCTAAGATGGAGTCACATGCCAGGATGAAGTTACATGGCAGAATAGAGTAATATGTCATGCATAAACCAATAACTGACAGAAAGAATACAATTACTGTGATTAGCTTTCATCCATCTGAAGTTATTTTTAAGCTAGAGGTGGGACCATCTTCTCTGGGAATACCCATACAGAGGAGGGTAAAGATGAGAACAAAATCAGGGCCTTGACAACAAAGAAGAAACTAGGAATTTAGGCTGAGTAGGAAACCAACAGTGTCTGCTCCAGTGTTGATTGTTGTGGGCAAGAAATCCAATCCAAAAATAAAAGCAACAGACTCCAAAAAAGAAAAAGGAAGC
>RJWT010026540.1:0-15769 GCA_004365215.1 Cuniculus paca | reverse complement strand
TAAGGGTCAAGTATTGTGACCCACTGGCCAAAGAATGTATATAATACTATCTATTCTGTATATAATATAGTAGTATTATATAATTAGTACTAGACTGCGGCTCATTTTTGATATTCATTCATATTGATACATGATGTTCTAGTTTATTTATTTAAATTGTAAAGTATGCCAGCAAATCAAGAGGTCATAATTTACTTATTTATTTTCCTGTTGATCCACATTCAACTGATTTTCTAATTTTTATTTTCATAATTAATGTCACAGTAACATTTGTGCATGCCCCTTCCATAAATGTACAAAAGTGTGTCTAAATATATACCAGGAGGTAAAGGTGGGGTCGTATGGCCTTAACAACTTATCCATATTTTGTACAGTGACAGTACAACCTTAAAAATACATTATTAAAAATTATTGAGCACTTATAATATGCCAAGATGAAGCCGTAAAAGAGAGACAAGATTTCTGATGGCAGAGATCTTATATTCTATTTTGGGGAAGAATAAACAAACTAGTAAAATAATTTCAGAGACTTCTAAGTGCTAGGTAGTGAATCATTCCATTGTTCTCCTTCACGATCTTCCATGGTTTTCCACTGCGTTTGTGATTAAATAAAATTTTTTTCCAGGCCTATAAGACTTGACAGCATTAGGTCCCTGCCTCCCTCTTTCATTCTCCCTTTGGCTCCACAATCTGTTATGTTGACCTGGAGGTCTTTGGAATTAAGTATTTTCCTGCTTTAGGACCTTCATATGCAGTTTCAGAAAATTTCTTTCCATTATTTGCCTCTTTCATACACCTTGTTCTTTTCACAGTATATAATTACACATTTATATGTGTGGGCCTCACCTACTAGATTGCAAGTTCTGTAAGACAGGGATAATTCTTACTTTGTTTCCTGGTGTGTCTCCTAGCCTACAGCCTGGCACATAATGGTTCACTGATGGATTTTTTTAAAAAATTAATACAATTAAGCATTTTTCTAAGACACTGGTTGCATACTCATTTTGATAAGGAGGTTTAGTTTTGTTTGGACTCCAATTTGTCTCTCCGTTTGGGGTCTCCTCTCTTGACTGAGGGTTTAGGGTGGCCTCCATGGGTCCCCAGACAAGATCTGGCTCCTAGTATGGCATTTAAGGACTCCTGTCCTTGTGATATTGGAGATGCTACATACCTAGTCAGAGGCTCAGCAGGTGGCCAGTTGCAGTGTTCATTTGGTCTTGAGTCTATCACTTTGTCCACAGGCAACCCTTTCAGGCCCCAGAAAATCCTTAGTTCCACAGCAGTCTTGCTTTGGTTTTTATGTTTTAAGCTTCTTTTAACAGATGGTCGTAAAATCCCTAGAAAGGGCTTAGGAGAAAGACGAATGAGCAAGCCAGATCCATTTTATAGTCTTCTTGGAGCAGTTTTAGAAACCAATATTTTCTCTCCTTCCTTCTTCTCTCCCCTCCTGCATCCTTCAACATAATTACAACAGAACTATCAAACCTATGAAAGTTCTTATTAATTAATGACAAGAAGACTACCAAACCTAAGAAAGTTGCTATTAAGATAAAGATATGACTTAACATTGACTTAATGTTCAACTTTCTCCAGTTGTCTCTTGAATATATCCTTTGTGGAATTTTGGAAATTTCCAGTGAAGAATCACATATTTTATTTGAATTTCAGATCTGTTAAGCTTTCTTTAATCCAGTACAGCTCCCGTAGCTTTATTTTTATTTTTATTTTTTGATTTCTCACAATGTTGACAGTTTTGAAGAGTCTGGGTCAGGCTTCTGATAGAATGAACAATGATCTGCGTGTTTCTTAGTTTTCTTTTCCTGAATAATTAGGTGTGTGTTACACATTTAACAAGAACACTCCTTGTTCTAGGTGATATTGTATCTTTCCCATGGCATCACATCAGGAGATACTGATGTTATCCTTGTCTTATTAATGGTCATAGTAAATTGATTATTTGTTTTAGGTGATGCCTGCCTGATCTCTTCACTATAAAGAGATCATTATTATTAAAAAGATTGCACTTGAAGACTATGTGAATATCCTGACCCAATCCAAAAAAGGATATCCGAGATGAATAAACACTTCTCAGATGAAGAATTACAAATTGCAAATAAATATATGAAAAAATGTCCAACATCATTTGTCATTTGAGAAATGCAAATTAAAACAACACTAAGATTTCATCTCACCCCAGAAAGAATGGCTATCATCAAGGAATCTACCAATAACCATTGCTGGTAGGGTTGTGGGGAAAAAGGAACACTTCTCCACTGTTGGTGGGAGTGTAGACTTTTACAACCACTGTGGAAATCAGTGTGGAGATCTCTCAAAAAGCTAGGATTGGAGGTCCCATTCAATCCAGCTATTACCCTCCTGGGTATTTTCCCAGAAAAATTAAAAACATATTACCACATCAATATATGTGCACCCATGTTTAGAACAGCATAATTTGTAATAGTTAAATTGTGGAAACAACCTGAATGCCCATCAACCAAGGAATGGATAAAAAAGATGTGGTATTTTTAGATAATGGAGTACTACTCAGCTATATAAAAGGATAAGCTTTGACTTTTATAGGTAAATTGTTGCAACTAGAGACCATACTCATTACTGAAATAAATCAGATACTCATATGGAAACATCATATTGTCTCCCTAGTGTAAGAAACTCAGAGTTAATAATATCTACAATGTACAATAGACACTGGAAAGAGAAAGAAACTGCTCAAGAGGAAAGAACAACTGAGATGGGGAAAGGAGTAAAAAAGGAAGGGGAAAAATGAATATACATACACAAGATAGCTAAGATAATTATACTACTAATTTCTTTTTGTTCTTTTTTGGTCCTGGGAATAAAACTCACAACCTCACACTTGCCAGGCAGGTGCTTACTGCTGAGCTATGTCCCAGGCCTGATTTGTGATCATATTATTTGATCAATTTTTCAGGTCTTTGTCTTGTAATCTGAGCATCTACTCTGAAGATAACAATATGCAATATATTAACTATTGTTAATTTCCTATTATCTTGTTTAGAAATTCTGTATCATTTCTTTTATTATTTTTTCTCTTTAAAATACAATAAAAATAAATATTACATAATTTTGTCATTCATTCTATATTTTTAGGCTGGCATTTGATAGCGAAATCTTTTATCTCCTCCTTGCCTGCCTCTTTTTGGGAGTATTTTGAAATATAACTGTGAACTCATAAATTCTTTTTTTTTTTTTTTTTTTGGTACTGGGAATTGAACTCATGACCTCACACTTGCCAGGCAAGGCACTATGCTGCTGAGCTATATCCCCAGCCCAATTCTTTTATTTTTATAGGATAATTTTAAGTAGAAATAAAGTAATTATTTTCTGAGTATTTTTCACAGTGTTTTGTAATTCCTTATGTGTTTTTCCGATATAGCATTTCATACATATTTGTGTTTATGAAATAACATATTTTAATAAATAGCATAGTGTGGGTTACCATGGAATGTTTGTCCCTTCCTCAATTTTGCTATGTTACAGTTGAATTTGATGTATGCTTCTTCACTTATTTGTGGTAATAATCAGTGAATTAAAAAGGAAGTTAAATCTATTATTAGGTTTAAAAATTTATGGGGGGAAATTCCCAGTGACAAAGTACCAAATGCAGAATTTCACTTCTTTCTCCTTCGACAATAATGCACTTGCAATTAATGCTTTATTTGTCTTATTTTTAGGACAGACGATTCAATGATGAAATTGACAAGCTAACAGGATACAAGACAAAATCACTACTGTGCATGCCTATCAGAAGCAGTGATGGTGAGATTATTGGTGTGGCACAAGCGATAAATAAGGTTCCTGAAGGTGCTCCGTTCACTGAAGATGACGAGAAAGTAAGGTTTAATCCCTTTCATGACTTGTGCTTTCCTTTTTGATCACTGACTGCTACTTTCCCTGAAAAGACAGGAATTATGTAAATACCTGTTCTATTAGCCTATCCGTGGATCAAAGAACTCTTTTCATTTTATACAAAATGGAATGGAAGGTATTTTTATATTTCATAGAATGTGGTATACTTGAAAATAAATACTTTATCTTTTTTTAAAGTTTGCTTCTCATTAGAAGCCTCAGTGGTATTTTCATTATTCCTTGCTCTTTATCTTCCTTGTAAGTAAGCTTTTTAAAGGAGGATGACATGCCACCATGCATGGCCCAAGGGAACGCTGAATACAGGAAGATCACTGTGTTACAGAAACTCAGCACTTTCTCTTGTATTTTTATAACTAAAATGAGGAATTGTTTTCTCAGGTCTTATATAAAAACCACAATAAAATGAATGTTATTTAATTGTTATTTTAAATTGCTAATAGAAGAATATTATTTTCTCTCCCTGAAGAGCAGTTGACCTTGGTAGAAGTGATGTACATTTGCTCTGAAATTTTAAGTGCTTTCAATAGCAGTTTATTTTCAGTTTCTATTGAAAGAGAGACTCTTCAAATAACTGAAGTTCTGGCTTTGAAGCTAGTACCTTCATATTGAGTAGAATCTGGCTGAATATTTATGAACTTTGTAGTAAAAGCAAATCTCAAATTAGTTTGCTTAAAATTGATGACTTCCATATTCTTATTTGATTAAAAAACACCATAATTTAACCTTATGGATGTGCATTTGCTGTTTCACCAGTGTTAATTACTAATGCTTTAAATTAATGCATTTATGGCATAGAAGGTCATATAAAATATGATTATTGTGAAGTAAGTTTTATAAATGAAGAGAGTTCTTGATCAAGGTCATTTCTATGATGGAATTGGAGCAGCCCAAGTCCCAGTAAAATTTTATAAACCCATAGAGCATGACTGAAATCAGATGATTTCTTAGCAATTCAACAAACCATTGCAATGTGTGGTGCATTGGTCAGAGGAGGCAAAAAGGTAAATCCCAAATGTGTGTGCCAGAAACAGCTAAAAGAGAGAGGAGATTTAGAAATGCAAAAAAATGTAGCTCACGGTGTTCGTGATGAAAGGACTTCCATGGAAAGTACAGATAAAGCAAAATTTATTTTGCTTATGTAATATACATGACAGAATTCTGAGATAATGGGCCTTTTGTAAGGATATAGATAGAAACCTTTGGATTTTTTTGTCTTTCTGCACATAACAGTATAATCACAAGAAGCCCCCAAGGTGTTTCGCTTATACCTGCATGACAATCCTGTCTTTTCTCTACTTCTTTTATTAATTAAATCCATTATATACTTAGATCTTACGTTTGATTTCATTCATGCTGGGTTTGTTTTTTGGACTTCTCTCAGTGAATTTACACTTACATGATAGGGCTTAAGAGATCTGAATGATTGGAAAGGAAAGTTCGTACAGCGCTTTGAACAGCACTGAGGTTTCACTCTGTTGAGAACTGAGCTTGAGCTGACTAGTGACGAGCAGCTGCCTCTGGAGAGCCATTTAATCTCAGTTTCCTCATCTGCCAACTCTATTATCTATCGCTGTATGACATGAGCATTAAATAATATTATAAATGAAAAGTACTTTGTAAAATACAAGATGTTAAGCAAGCGCAAACATGAATTTTATATTTAACATTTCCCTCAGAGTTTGTAAATTGTCTTTTATATTTGTCACTTTTCCCCAGGCAACTTACGTCTTTGATTCAATCCCATTTGAGTATTTCTTTGTTCCAACTGTTAATTTATTTTCTGCAGTTATCGCACACAAGCATTTTTATCTTCTAGTTTCTATCTAAACTTCAGTCACCTGATTTAAAAGCCTTCTACTTTCAGTTCTTGGAAGAATCCTTCCAGAAAGGATTCTATGTGCTGTAAATTAGGAATGGTGAAGGGAAAAAACAGAAAACAAACTATAGAAACAGTTAATGGGAAAGAACAAAATTTAGCTACTTCTCCCAAATATGAGATGACAACATGGCGCAATGGCTGCACAGTGAGTCTACGCGGGTAGAAATCCCGTCTCCGCCATGGTCTGTGTAAACCTGGGCAAGCTACTTTGCTTCTCTGTGCCCCAGTTTTCCCCTCTTGGAAGAGAGATGATAGTAATAGCACTTCACGGGGCTGGGCAGAGAATACATGAGAGAATATAGTGAACAAACTTGGTAGGTCCTTACAACAGGTTAACCTTTACTGACAACAGTGTAATCCGCATAAACACAGGCAAGTCTCACTGAGAAACCATGACCTTCGTATAACTTAAGCCATAAATTTTTATGAAGTTGAACTTGTGGGTTGCTGAATACCTGGAGATGCTCTTAGGGCAGCAGCCTCAGAGAGGAAACAGAAGCTCTGCACCCCTCCCCTCACTGCTCACATGTCTTCCATCTGGCTGTTCCTGAGCTACAGCCTTTTGTAATAAATATGTAACCGAATAGTGAGAGGTTGGATACATAAGTGGATGATGAACATATGTGATGATTAAAGTCAGACACACACTTTCTTTAGCAACCAGTTCAAAAATTAAGTCGCATCCTTGATAGTAATCAGCCCAGGACTGTCAGGATCTGGTCAGTGATTGCCAGCTTCCTTTTTTCCCCTCCTTTCACCACTGCATGCTTCCAACCTGGGCCCAAGGAGAGAAAGCCAAATAGCTTTTTTGAACCAAAATTACCTAACACGTCCTACTTCCTGTTAGCTGACCTTCTGCTTCCCCATGCTAGCAACCTCTAGCCAGGGCACACCTAAACTCTTCTTCTCTTCACCATAAAACTTGCTCACTCCACTTTGAGTCCGCCAAATGCAAGAGATGGTGACTGACTTCCTTGTCATCGTAAGATCAAAATACATAATTGATTCAGTTTCCTTTCATTAAAAAGTTTACATTAAACACAATCTATTTGTCAGGTCCTATTCTAGTGTTGGGGTTTCAACACTGAAAAGGATATATTTCTTTATAAATTCACAATGTTCATGTTATGATTAATGTTTATACTGTGTTACTTGGTTGCACAAGTTTATACTTACTTGTGCTCTAGTTTTAAACATAAAGTTATCCCTTGCGTATATGTCCACATATCAGTGTATTCTACATCTGTCATTTGGGAGGATTATAAGGTTTTCTTCTTTTCTTTTTCTACCAGCCCATCTTGCTGTGTCATTGTCCTCATACTTGGAATTTTGGTTGTTTCCAGTTTTTCACTAATACAAATAGCCAAGATCTTGAACAAATTACCTTTGACTTTCTGTTATTTCCTTGGGGTATATTCCAGACTGAAATTACTGAATCAAAGGGCAAGAAAAATTTTATAGCTCTCATTCCCTGTTTGTGGATAGCTTTTAG
The DNA here is from genome assembly GCA_004365215.1 of Cuniculus paca. Classification (NCBI taxonomy): domain Eukaryota; kingdom Metazoa; phylum Chordata; class Mammalia; order Rodentia; family Cuniculidae; genus Cuniculus; species Cuniculus paca. The sequence continues at coordinate 8,489 of RJWT010026540.1, read as the reverse complement.
AAATATTGAAGCCATTTACAATCGTAGCAGCATGCATATACCTATTTTCTCAGGGCATACCAACTTTTTTAGATTCACATTTGAAAACTCAAATTAGTTTTCCATAATCTTGTAGGCAGACTTCAGACGACCTTCTCTCATATTCAGGGTATTATCTCCAGCCACAGAAGTAATTCCTGTATTGCCTACCAATAAGGGAACAGGGAAGCAAAAGGAAGCATTGATGAAAGGCTTTGGAGTGAGAAAGTACCCGAGGCAGGTGATACTCTGCTCTGCTATTGTTTAGCTGAATTACCTTGAACAAGTTGATGAATCTCTTTGAGACATATAACTTTCATCACAGAGATGTGGTGAAGAGTGAAATAGATAACAGATGTAAACCGTTAAGAGTAGTACTTATCAATAAACAAGCCTCATGAAATTGTACCATATGTGTAAGTCAAAGAGAAATAATTCGAACCGTATTTGGTATTTCACTTTGTATACCTAACTTCCACGTCATCGTTCATTTGGGTAATCGTGAATTTATTGCACATTTAGCCTAATATAATTTGTATATCCTGGTATCTTAAATTTTCACTTCTGGAGACTAAAAATTATATGTGGTATAATTTTTGAAACATCTAACAATATGGAAATCAGTAAATTATTTTCTTCAGATAAATTAAAAGTTAAATGTGTTACATTCATTTGGAGCTATTCATGTATCTAACAATTGTGCATAGGATCATATTTGTCTCCTAAAACTTCTATACTTGTGGTTCAATGCCTGTTTGGTATCATGTAATAGATGTTGGAAGAGACTGGAAAGGTTATCAGCTCATTCTCTACTACTCCTGCTCTCATCTGATATGGGAATCTTTACCTGACAGATGGCCATCCAGCCTCTTCCTGAAATTTTCCTTTTATGGCTTCAAAATCAATATGCGCTTTAAAGTTTAAAATTAGCAAAAATTTTATCAACGGTGGTGAGAGTTTTGTGTGAAATATAGACTCCCATATTCACCTATTAATAATTTAAGTTGCGCGGCTGGGGATCAACTCAGTGGCCTAAGTGCCTGCCTGGCAAACGTGACGTCATGAGTTCAATCCCCAGTGCCGCAAAAAAAAAAAAAAAGTTATTTAAAAAAATAATAATTTAAGTTGCATAATGATAAATTACTTGCTTGGTAACTCACACTGGAAGTACACATAAAGACAGGTCATGCAGAAGAGATTACTGGAATTTTCTGGTTCACTTCTGGGGTTTCAAGCAGATGCTTTTCTTTTTCAGTGATACATACATGCTAGTTGTTTTAGGTGCTCTGAGTAGAGCCTTTGCATCCAATTAATTTATCACTTTAGTATTGCTGGGTGAATAAAGGAAGGTTTTATTTTGTCACATAAAATGAGGAGATGTGATTAGGAGGAGCAGACATTTGTGATCTATTAAGATGAATGGGCAGACCAGCATGAAAACTGGGAAATGGAAGTGTACATGGGCTCTTATCTGCCCTCTCAGAGGCTGCCTACACTTCGGTGTCCCTGGTGGTATAGCAGTTGTGGCCTGACATTCTTTGAGCAATCTTCTTGAGGTTCCTTTATTTAGCCTATGGCTGCCTCTTCTCGGCTCCTAACTGGGAGCGTTTGGCTACCCTACCGCTTTCCTTCATGCTGACATGTTCAGACACCCAGTAGAGCTGAGACAAAGCCAACTGAGCTTGGCTGCTAGGGGACTGGCTGCATTCCAGGGACTTGTTACTGGTGATACTGCCCTGCCAAATGGTGTTGAGGATGGAACAGGGATGATGCTAATGAGTCCCTGCAGAGGCTGGAGTTTTGTTACCGCCAGCAAGCCTGAGACTTGTAGCCAGACAGGGGAGAGGGTTTCATAAGCTCTCAATTTTACATTTCTAAACAGTTTCTGACTGTGTGAGGCTAATATTTAGGATATGCAAGATGTTGAATATACAAAAAAGGGTATTAAAGTTCACTTTAATTAGAAACGGAGATGTTGAATGCATTATGCTGTTAGGGGTGACAAACTGTAGCCTCAGAAGACTGAATGTAGCTCATACACATTATTTGCGTGGAGTTTGATTGGCATATGACTATTTTTTTGTTATAATACCTTTACACATGGCTGCAGTCTGTAGTTTCTCCATAATACCAAATTCCCAAACAACTAGTCAGTTTAACAGAACGACTTAATGGGAGCAAAGATAGACAGGTTTCTTCTGTTAGCCTATCAACAGTTTCCATAGTCAGATGTGGTGGCACACTCCTGTAATCCCAGCACTTGGGAGGTTGAGGCAGGAGGATTGCTGTGAGTTCGAGGCCAGCGTGGGCTACATTGCAAGACCCTGTCTTAAAACAAAAACAAAACAAAAAACAAAGGCAAAAAACCCCAAAAGCAAAAAAAAAAAAATAGTTTCCACAAAAGATACTTTCTAAAAGTTTACTTTCTTATTTTTTTTTGTGAAGTCTTATTTTGTACATGAATATAGAACAACAATTCTTCTAGGCAAGTTTATGTGCTTTCTATTAATATTCCATTGTCTTAAGATACTTGAAACAAAGGTGAGCTACCAATTGTAAGAAATATCCTTTGTGCTCTGATCTCATTAGGTTTTAAAACTTGCTGAAAAACAATATAATTAATATCATTGTTCAGCAAAAAAAGGTGTTAAAAGTCCTGGCAATTAGCTCATTATTTCAAGTTATATTTGATCAATAAGTTTTTGGTACAGAAAAAATTTGGATAGAATTCCAGAGCTCATTAATTGCCATATTTTATCTACATTTGAACAATAATCTAGGCATGACACTATTTACCTTTTAATGGTTATTACCCAGAGTTCATATAGTCACTCTGAAACTACAAGAACTTCAGAGATAAATTTATTCATGTTCTATGCATTCCCTGGACTGTATCTTATGGAGAGGTTCAGATTTGTGAGTGCAATATCTGTCAGAACACAGAACTTCAGGGGTTTTGAGAAAGGCCTGGGTTCTCTACCTCATCCTTAAGCAGAGTCTGACTTGGACCAAGAAGACAAACCTGTCCGAGGGCCTAGCTTCGGTGCCAACATTTGACATATCTGGGCTCTTCTACCCCTGATTTTGTCTTGGCCTTTTCAGTCCCATACCTTTGCTTATATTCTTATCTAATTACCAAGGGTTCTATTCTTCACTCTTTTTTCAATGTTTGAGTCAAATACTGCCCTTTCTGACCCCAGTAAGAGTACTCTTAAAAGTGATCCTTTGTCCTTAATAGTAGTTACTAATATTTTACAGTTCAACCTTTGGTTTTGTTGTTGTTTTGCTTGTTTGTTTGTTTGTTTTGAGACAGGGTTTTGCTATGTAGTTGAGGGTGGCCTCGAACTCAGTGTGTAGCCCCAGCTGGCCTTGAACTTACTGTGATCCTCCTGCTTCAGCCTCCCAAGTGCTGGGATTACAGGTGTGAGCCACCATTGTTTGGCTTCAATTTAACATTTTTAAATGTCCTCACATAACTGCAGGATGATTTTGACTAAACATTAGCTAATAATATATATATATATATATATATATATATATATATATATATAATGATCAAATATTCAGGAATGTAAACCATCGATAATACAACAGCAACACAAAATGAAGGATGATACCAACATAGTGTATTTTTTAATTCCAGATGTTTGCCATCCAAATAGATTTACAGACCCCCTGAAAAAAAATTCTGTTGTTCTCCTCTGACTAATATAGTGGTTTTTATAATTTCCTGATTCTTTAGCTTTTTTTTCTGTGTGGCCGAGTATTATCAAGGAAATGGTCAGGGCTGCTTCCATGTTTTTTAAATCTCTTTTCATATACTCTGGAGCATCTAGTAAGGTACTTTTCAGTTGTCAGGAACATGAAATAAATGAACTCAAAGAGTTACAAGGGTGTAACTGGTGCAGTGCTGAATGTAGAGCTTTTTGTGACCATCGATCTGTATAACAATGTTTTGCTTAGTTTTGTTTTGTTTTGTTATTTTATTGAATGGCTACATAGTGTTCCATTGTGTGGAAGAACCATTCACTCACTTACTGCTATTGAGCTTCTACTTAGTAAAAACAAGCCTTCCGTTGGAGACATAGCACCAGTGTTGAGGTTTAGCTGATGAGCAGACAATATTACTAGTAAAAACAAACAAGTAACAATGTATAGAAATATGTAACGAAATGTCCAATAATGATTGTGTATAATTTTTACAGCACAGATAATTCAACAGTTTTTTCTATAGCTTTTATTCATATGAGTGTGCTTCATTAGGTCTAGGTGAGATCAAAAGAACCCACAGCCAATTAGGTTCTTTCACAAGACAGCAAGATTGGTTCTAAAGTTCTGTGGTAAATTGCGATTGACTCAACTCATTCTTTCTTCCGCTTTACTCCATGTATTTGCATAAGCTGCGCCTTACTCTAGGCTGGTGCACATCACTCTGGCTGCCTTTTGCACTAAATTTAAAGTACAAGAAAGTTCGTGTGTTTGTTTACTGTGGTACTGAGTGTTGAACCTAGGACTTAACGCATTGAGCTGTCTTCTTGTGTTCTTTTTTCTCTTTTCTTTTCTTTTCTCCCTTTTTTCTTTTTCTTTCTTTTTTCTCTTTTCTTTTCTTTTCTCTTTTCCTTCCCTTCCCTTCCCTCCCCCCACTCTCTCTGGTTAGGACTCACAAAGTTGCTAAGCTGTCCAGGTTGGGATCGCACATGTGATCCTCTATGTTGTTTTATTGCTGTGTTCATGTCGAGTATCTTTGCATTGCATCATCTTATAAGCCACAAACTGCAATCACTGCATCCGTTACCACTGCTTGGACTGAGGAAGCTGGGCAAGTGGGTGATCGTAGCCCGACACGGCCAGGCTCAGATATGACAGCACTGGATGGACGAGACCCTGGTATGGCTGGAAGGAGAGGTCAGAGACTGGGGAGCATGAGGTCCATTCTAATAGTAAGGACTGAAAATAGTAATGGCTCATAATGGCTGGCAGGACTTGAAACAGTCAAACTGAATCTAAAAGTGCAAAATGGCAAAGAACTGTTTCTAAAATAATGTTGCTGTAAAATTACAATTAATGAATATCTTTTTTTTTTTTTTTTGTCTTTTGAGAGAGGGTCTCACTATGTAGTTCAGGCTGGCCTTGGGCTTACTTTGTAGCTCAGGCTGGTCTTGAACTTACATGATCCTCCTGCCTCAGCCTCCCAAGTGCTGGGATAGCAGGAGTTGCCACCACACCTGGCTATGAACATCTTATATATAAATTTTGGGCCACATTTAGGGTAGTTATTAGGTTCAATTATTAAAGTGGAATTTTATACATCAGAAATAATACAATACTACAATGTTGTATGGTTCAAACTAATGCTTAAGTTTACAATATTTTAGTGGATAAAAAAAAGATTACTGGGTGAAAGTATCTGAACATTAATTTTTATGATAGTTTAATTGAGATATATGTAATTCACTCTTCTACAACTCAATGGTTTCTCTTATATTTGCAGAGATATGTAACCATCATTATATTCAGTTTTATTTCATTTTTTATTTTTTTATTTTAAAGAAAATGGGACAAAACAAAACAAATTGAAAAAAGCAAAAGAAAACAGAATAGAGTGAAACATAATATAGCATTTCAAAGCAGAACACTGCAAGCTATACAGGTTTTCAAAACTTAACAACAGGAGATTAACAATGGTTACCCTAGTGTCTCTTGCTTTCTTCAAAATGGTTTTTCTTACATTTACAGACAATAAACTCAAACAAAACAAAGTAGTATAAAACCAGATAAAAGAGAATAGCATTACAGGTCTTCAAGTTGGATAACAGGAAATGAGCAATGGCTACTATAGTGTCTCATTTTTAAAAAGAGCTGTTCCTATTTTCTCATTTATTGCTTTCAAATAGTAGGAAAGCGTCTTAAACCAATCAAATCCAAGAATAAAAGCACCATTGGATTTCAGAACCATTTCTCCATATTTATCAGGAATTTTGTATCTTATTGAGTCTTTCAGTTTCTTACACTAGGGAGGCAATGCAGTGTTTACACATGTGTGTTTGGTTTATTTCACTTATGAGTATGGTCTCAAGTCTCATCCATTTATACATTCAATTTTAAAACATTTCATCATCCTCAAAGAAACCCAATACCCATTAACAGTAACTTTCCATTTTCCCTCAGCTTTCCTAGTCCTAGACAACCACTTTCTACTTTCTGTCTTTATGGTTTGCCTGTTTTGGACAGTACCTATAAACAGAATCATATAATTATGTGATCCTTAGTGAATAACTTCTTTCATTGAACATGTTTTCAAGATTCATCTGTATTGTAGAGTGTTTCAGTACCACTTTATGTGGTTGCAGGATATCCCACTATAAGGATATACCACATTTTATTCATCAATTGATGAACATGTAAGTTTTCATTTCTCAGCTATTATGATAATACTGCTATAAACATACACGTGTAAGTTTTGTATGTTTCTGTTTCACCTGGTTATATACCTAGATATGGAACTTCTGGGTCTTATGGTAATTCTTTAACCCTCTGAGAAACTACTGGATTGTTTTACACAGCAGCTAGCTCACATTCTCACCAGCCAAGTATGAGGGTTCCAATTTCTCCACATCTTCAGTAATGCTTATTACCTGTCTTTTTATTATACCATCCTAGTGGGTATGAAGGGATATTTCACTATATTTTTGATTTCTCTTACCTTCATGACAAATGATGTTGAACATCTTTTCATGTGTTTATTTGTGGAATATTTCTTTTTAGAAGCCTATTTATTAGGCTCTTAATAAATTTCAACCATTTTCTTTCCAGCAAACTATATTAATTTATAAAGCCATTAATAAAAGCCACTGAACTTTTATTAACTCAAATATAATTTTTTAAAACTCTTATTTTCTTAATTTGTAATCTATTTCCATCCCTTTGATGCATACATTCTAGAGGTAATTAATCAACCATTGGTTCATAGATATTTTTAAGTAGAAAAAAAAAGAACAGCATGATGCAAACTAACCTAAGTGAATTTGGTCACACACAACTTCTCAGTTATTTATAAGAGCTCCTAGATACAGCATGACTGCCAGACAGTGTGAATTAGGTGGCAGTGAGCTATTTTCCTATAAGCTTCTATTATGTTTTAATAAAAGCATATCTCAAACCAAATCTTGCCACACATGGACATTTATTTAAACAAAATTTTTTGACAAGTCAGGTCAGACAGTTTGTATATTCTGTTCAGGAAGCTTTGCTTTAGGTGATCTAAACACCCATTGCAGGATCTGGGTGGTCTGTTGGTTAGCGTCATGCAGAATTCTTTGACCCAGGGCAGGACTTGACAGCTTCTGGGTCCATTGTTATGGATACAAATTTGGAACTTGCTAGACTTTTACACCTTATTAATACTTGTGCTTATTAACACGCTACTAATTTCACCAGTGCAATGTATTTCTAACAGTAGCAAATCTTGCTTTTGAAGGTAAATAAAGATGTGGGTTCACTTATAATAGTCATTTTTGGAATATGGCTTTCTAATTACCTTTGAGTTTATTTACTTTTGCAATACCAGGGTTTAACCCCTTTGCACTGAGCTACGTCCTCAGCCCTTTTATTTTTTGCTTCGAGATAGGGTCTCACTAAGTCACTCATACTGGCCTCAAACTTGCCATTCTCCTGCCTCAGCCTCCTGTAATGCTGGTATTATAGCCATGCATCACTATTCCTGTATGGAGTGTAAATTCTTGATAGGGCAACTGTCTGCTCCTTTGCTCCATGACATATTGAACTTAGCCCCAGCTACACAATTTTGTATTGTCTTTTCCAAAGAATTTAATGCAAATTATAGACTTCACAACAGAATGCAGAATCTCTTAGTGCTTGGTTTTCTTCTATAATGAGAAAGTAATAGAGACATTTATTATCTACTCTGTGATAGTTGCTTTGCGTACATGATCTCACCTTTAACAGCTACCTTGTAGGTAATTATTATTATAATCCTCACTTTATGGATGTGGAAACTGAATGTGTGTGATTTTAAGAACTTGTCTAGGATCACTTGGCTTGTATTGCAGAACCAGGAAGTGCCCATGTCTGTCTGTCTCACATGGCACACGGGGACACTTGGTGCATGCTCATTATTTTCCTATTGTTTCATCTTCACTTTGGAGACTAGGAATGCATAAATAGCACTGTACTTGATTCATACGTGTAAGTGATGAAATAATATTAGAGATCCTACATTTTTAATAATTTGGAAGGGGTGCGAGCATGTGACTGAGTAAAATATTATTTCTGAATTACATTGCCTGGTGGCATTCCAGCCTTCCATAAATATCTATAACCAAGCTTGAGCTTCATGTCTGCATGAAAAATAGAAAAGCTAACAGACTATAGTTGGGAAACAGAAAAATATAATGATGGGTTCATGAGTATATAACTATGAAGTTGATAATTTAATATTTTCATTTTGTTTC
>RJWT010026539.1:0-15778 GCA_004365215.1 Cuniculus paca | reverse complement strand
TCAATGTGCTCTATCTATCCAGGCATCTATATTTATTTCATTCCCAACTGATTTTTCTGTGGGCTTAAAGCTGCAGTGTCAGACATAAAAACAAAAACACAACAGACTCACAAACACTGTTTAATCAGCTTTCACTGTTATGAACCTTGCTCACTGTAGAATGCACAAGCAGTTCCAACTTACAGTGGGGGGATTTAATTTTTTTACTTCACTGTGGTAAAAAAGCATACTCCCACAACCACTCTGTCTTTCATTTCAACTTCAGTACTCAATAAATTATGTGATCTATTCAACAATTGATCCTAAAATAGGCATCGTGTTAGGTAATTTTGTCCAACTGTGGGGAAATATAAGTGTTTTAAACATGTTTAATATAGGCTACTCTAGCTATGATCTTTGCTTGGTTGTGTATAGCATTTTTTTTATTTAGAATGATTTCAACTACAGTAAGTTCAGTGAGACATATCTTCATGTGAGTCAATGAGCATTGTGTGTGTGTGTGTGTGTGTGTGTGTGTGTGTACTTCTACTTTTCTAGTTTAACCCTGACTCACACAGAAGGACAATGGGATAGGATACTGAAAGTTACTAATTATAAAAATGATTAATAATGGTGAAAATAATAGCTGACACTAATTGAACACTTCCTATTTTCTAGTGCTTTGCAAGATATCTTAAATAATCTCATTAATCCTTGACTTAACCCTAGAAATGCCTCTTGCTATCTCCAACCCTCGATGGGATCATCTTTGCAGCTCACAAGTCTACAAAGTCACAGCACTTGATTCAAAGTTGAGCATAACTCAGGGCAGCTGAACACTAACACATTCCTTTCCTGCTGATACAGAGTGAGGAGGGATGATCCCAACTATGTTAGTGACAGAAGAATCTTGGTAGCAGAAGAAGAAATAGGACATAGCAGAAAATACAGTAATTAGGTATTCTAAGGAGGATAGAAAAGGAAAAAATGGAGGTGAAGGTAATGCAAGACATACTGAAGTTGAGATAATGAGGCAATTTCATGGGTTGGATGCTCAGTTTTCAGGCGAGAAGTTATTTATTTTTTAAATTTTATGAAGGATGCTTGATTGGTTTTGGACTTGTAGCTAAATATACCTCCAGTCTTGTCAATGGTCTGACTGTGGATGGGAAATAATGAAGAAAATTGACAAGTAAGACATCATTCTAGCTCTGCTAGTTGGGGTTGGAATAAATGTTTCACTTTTCTGGTACAAAAGGGAAAAAATCATCTTGAAGCAATGAAGATCTCTATATAGCTACTAGGACAACAGGCCTAACACTAGAGAAAGATTTCGATGGGAGGAGAACAGCATCTCCCAGGACAAAAAAAAAAAATTAATAAATAAATAAAGCCAGCACATCAAGTCTGTAAACTCTCAGTAACCTGGAAGAAACCAGAAACCAGACAGGATGCAGGAGCTGGGAGTCGCATGATAGCCAGGTGATACAGCTTATAAAGAAAGAGGCCAAGAGGCCAGACCATGGGAAATGAAGTGGGCTAGTGCAGGTCAAGGAGCAGGAGGAGTAGTAAAATTTGAGTGATTTCTTGTGTGATTAAGGGTTTATTTGGTGTTATCTGGAGTTAGAAGGAAATATAATAGGGGAGCCCAGTTTCTAGGCCTCTGCCTGTGCCTATGCCAGTTTTATAGAATAAAGCAGCTCAAAATAGGTTGTATGTAGAGATTATTATTTTAACCTCTTGACATCCCTGGTCCAAAAAATAAAAGATACCCATTTATGATCACTATCTGAAACATATGGTAATATTGTTTAGGGAATAGTGTTTCTTAAATCTTCTCAAAAAGGAATATCAATAATAGGTAGGTGTTACAGTATTCATACAGCAAAACGTTGATTTATCATAGAAATGCTCTCAGAGAAAAGTATATTTTGTAAAGTCATCTTAAAATTTGTATGATTTAAAAATTTTCACACTGTCTTTTCTCCAAAGCACAGTGATTTATTTCCAATAATTGCACACAGACACACACACCCATACACAAAGAGGCACACTCCAGAATCAACACATTTTTCCCCTTGTGGAATATGTTTTGATTGGTAATTCTATTAACGTGCAAAAGATACTTGATTTTAAAACTAGATTAAGTGTTAGAGTGAGATTTCATCCAGGAATTAGGTTACTCAAATTGCAATAAGTTTACCTATAATTCTACCCCACCCCACCGAAAATGCATAGAGTTACGAATTTTAAGACAGACTGGTCAAAAACTGAAAGCTTTTACTCTAAAATCAGGAGCAAGACAAGGATCTCCACTATCACCACTCTTGTTCAATGTAGTTGTGAAAACATTGGCCAGAGCAATTAAACAAAAGAGAGAAGAGAATTAAATTTTTTCTATGTTCTCAGATTTCTAACAAACTTAGTAAGAATTTAAAACCTCGACTCTGATCCATTAAAATTTTACCTATAGATTTTCAAAAATCATTAATTAAATTTTTGAATAGTTTATGCCAGGGTATATTTAATATTCTGGTCAGCACAGCTAATCACCCAGATTTTTAACATCACAAAAAATTGTTCTATCAATGATATCATTCTTACAAACTCGTTTGCAGATATCGATTCTTTTAAGGTTTTTTTTTAATAGATCTTTACTCTATTATCTTCCAAAACCAAGATTTGAAACTTTAAGTTTTATAGCTTTTAAAAATCTATGAGTCAACATATTTTTGCGTCCAAATAAACATCGAGAAAAATTTGAATACAGGTGCACAGGACACTAATATACTCACAGTGGAACAGAAACGAATATCCTCTACTTTCGTGCATTCAAAGGATGGCCTCAAGGCTGAGTAAAGAAAACAAAACTGATACATTTATTTAAAAAAAAAAAAACGGAGTGCTTCTAATGCTTTTGGGAGCAGGTGTTGAGGCAGCCAAATGGAACTTTAGGGTCACTGGGAAGGAATGTCAAAGCTGAGTTATTAAGTTTGAGCAGAAAATATGGCCTGAAAGTTTAGCTTCGAATGAATTAAGGATGTGCCGAGGAATGAGTGAAATATTTTCTCTTCGAGTCTTGGGGTTAGCAGGTTGGGCTCCAGCATCTGGGGCTTATTACATGTGCTTTAGGTGACAGGTGGCTTTAGGAAATCGAGCCCTCGTAGAGCTTTTAAAATATTTTCCTGGGAAGGGTAAATAATCCGATGCCTTGCTGGTTTCCCTTCTGCAGGCTGTTTGAAATACAAAAACACATCTTAAGCCACATCAAAGAAGTTTCATATGCAGGCAAAGACAAACATCCTCAACTCTGACACTCGGCCACGTTGATTTCACTTCCGGCATTTTGAAATCTGTTCTGTGCACGACTGGTAGAGATCAGTTACCAAGCCCTGTTGTTATATTTATAAAACTAATATTTATCAGTCATCTTTTTAATACTTGATTTTCATGAGCTTGAAATCTTTTATTGCCCAATTAGTTCCTCAGGGTAGCCACAGATGTTGAGCCAGAGAAAATAACTTCAGCATTGGCACCAAAACTAATATCATGATGAATCATTTCAACTTTTACAAATAAAAGAGATGTTCTGTTGAGTGTTTGCCGAGTCAATGGTCATTTTCCTGAGATCAAAGATGATAGATGATTTATTCACAATTATGATCCCTTGCACTTATTTTTTAGCTATTCTTGCTGTTAACATTTTGTTTTGTTTTGTTTGCTTCTCCTTGCATTTTTTTCAAAACTATGTTTAATCTGATGCTATGAAACACCCAGACAGCTAATTTTGCCCTATAAGATATATCTCGATCAAAGAGAGTTGCACTGAGAAGCTTTTTCTGATGGTTAATCAATTTAAGAGAATGAAGAAAAGTGTCAAATAAGCTGTCTTGCTTTTGCAGTTCTTTAATAAGACCATTATTCGTGTCCTAGGGTTATACCAAGTAGGTTGCTTTGTTTTGCTGTCCAATACATTTTAACTTATCCAATACATTTTAAATTCCCAAGAGTTTCTAAACTGGAATATGGACAAAATGATATGAATTTCATGATATGAATTTCACTGACATAAATTTCAGTTTAACTCCACTGAAGTTGTTTTTCTTCAGTATATGTTTGGTATATGTATGGATTTTAATTATATCTCTATAAGAATTTATGTAATTGGGTGGATTCATTTATAATTTCCGTGTAGTATATGCCCATAACTTCATTTTTTCAACTGGAATATATAAAGACAGGTTTTGGAAACTATTACTTGCATCAGTTTGGAAATATGGAGTAGGTGCTTCAATAAGTATTGCTGAGAGGCTAAGATAATGAAACATCTAAGGGCCTTGGAGGGTCAACTAAAAAAAATTTTAAACTCAGGACCTGCTGCATCAAATTATTTGACACAATTTTGCAGTACAGATTCCTAGACCTTTCTATCAGACAACATAATTTAGTAAGTGTATAAGTCACTTTTCTGTTACTATAACACCTATCTTGGACTGTTGATTTATAGAGAGAAAAGGGTTATTTTAGCTCACACTTTTGGAATTTTCAGTCCCTGTTGGGATGGCCCCATTGTTTTGAGGCTCATAGTGAGGCAGCATATCATGGCAGAATTTCACAGCACAGCAAAACCACTCACTTCACAGCTAAAGAGCAAAATAGAGACAGATGAAGGGAATGGGGTCCCATAATCCCCTTGGAGGACACAAAGCTAATGACCTCAAACACTCCTACTACCTCTCACCTCTTAAAAGCTCGACCACTCCACTGACTAGGGACTAAACCCTCAGCACATGGACCTGTGAAGAACATTTATCTAAGCCACAGGAATAGGTCTTCTTGGGGAGCCATGAATCTCAATTTTTTTTTTCAGCAGTCCAGATAACTTTTACTGGCAGTCACATTTACAAGTCATTGATTTAGGTACATCTTTACCTTGTGTAAGAATTTAAAGGATTTACAAAGAAAATTCTTTAAGTCTTAGAGGCAAATATGCCCTTAGAAATTTTTACATGAATTCCCCTTATTTTGAACCCCGATGAAAAAAAGGAACTTTCTCAAAGTTACGGAGCTTACTAGAAAGAAATCCTAGAATAAAATTCCAATCTACTGACTAGAAATGCTACACTGTACCGATTACTTCTACATGAACCCTGATCAAAACCAACCAGAGGCTCCAGAATTCCTATAACTGGTAGCCTCTTTTCAGAACCCATAGACAAGATCCCAACAGGCTATTCAATTATGGCTTTTCCTGGGTAGTTATCTTGTTTTCTAAATTTCTTACACTGCTTTTAGTGAATCTACTGTCCTATGTTCAGTAACTAAAAATAGCATTAGGACTAGGTAAACATGAGATATCAAATGCTGATATTGATATGAAGGTTTATCAAATGCAAAGCACATTGTAACAAAATATGTCTCAGCTGAGTATATAAAACAAGTTACATAAATCTCTTCACAGTTACTTGATTGCCAGAGAAAAATCTGTGTATTCATACAAATCAAAATAAATAAATAAATAACACAGATGAAATGCTTAGTACATTAAACAGTCCAGAGAATTTTATAACAATGTAAAACCCCAGGAAGAGATTTATCCTTTCTGAAAAACTTGCAGAGCTCACAATTTATGAGTTTCTCACTTGTTTCTTTTCTATTTTCTTCCCTCTTGCTCCAGATTTCAGTAGCATGCATTAAGCAGAACACATTTACACTGAAGTTATTTTGAGTATTTTTATTCCACATAAACAAAGCATGTTTGTTCTCACCTAAATCCAGATAGACTTCAGAGAAATTTTTTTCAATACTTTTTTTAGATGTTATCTAGTTTTAGTGCAGTTTTAGGTTCACAACAGTATTGAGGAAAGGCACAGTTTTCCCAGAAGAGTAGTTTCATATCCATGAAAATTCTCTGCTATACACACGTTACTCTTTCAGTTTCAACCCCTGCCAATCACCTATCTTCTCACTGTCTCCATAATTTGACCTTTTCCAAGATGTCATATTGTTAGAATCATACAACATGTAGCCTGTTCAGATTGGCTTCCTATTTAAAAGAAATATTGAATAATATTGTACATTTGGATGTAAACCGTCTATCCATTTACCTACTGAAGGACATCATGCTTCCAAGATGTTGGATGCTTTTGCCAATGATGAATAAAGTTGCTACAAGTACTCATATGCAGACTTTAGAGTGAATACAATTTTAAACTCCTTTGGGTAAGTATCAAGAAATATGATTGCTGAATCAAATGGTAACAGAAAGCTTAGCTCTTTAAGAAATTGTCAAACTGCCAAAGTGACCATACCATCTTGTATTCCAACCAGCAATGAATGAGTTGCTGTTGTCCCACATTCTTGCCAGAATTTGACTTTGCCACTATTCTAACTTTGACCATTTTAATAAATACACAGTGGTATCTCATTTTTGTTTTAGCTAGCATGTCTTTAAGGCCATATGATGTGGAGGATCTTTTCATATGTTTATGTGCCATCTGCATACCTAAGAGATCTGTTCATGTCTCTGACAGATTTTTTTAAATTTGGTTGTTTTTATTACTGAACTTTAAGAGTTCTTTATATATTTTGGATAACAGTCCTTATCGTAAGTGCCTTTTGCAAACATTTTCTGCTAGCCTGTGGTTTGTTTTTTCAATCTCTTGACAGAATTTTTTAATTTTAATGATTCCCAGCATATTAATTCTTTCTTTCATGGATGATCTAGAAGTTTCTCTTATGTCATCTTTTAGTTTTATAGTTTCTAATTTTACATATATGCCTGTGAACCGTATTAAGACAATTTTTTGAAGATGATAAAGTCTGTGACTAGGCTCATTTTTGGCAGTAGATATTCAGTGTTCTAGTACAATTATTTGAAAAGAATATCTTTTTTCCATAGCATTGATTTTACTCCTTTGTCAAATATCAGTTGGCTTTATTTCTGTTTCTATTTCTGAGATTCTTATCTTGTTGGTCTACTTGTATTTTTCTCCAATGCCACAGCCTATATTAATACTACAGATTTATAATAAACTTTGAAGTTAGTTAATAATGTTAGTCTTCCAACTTTGTTATTCTCCCTCCACATTGCATTGGCTGTTCTGGGTCTTATGCTGCTTCACACAAACTTTAGGATTGGTTCATTGATATCTACTGAGTAACTTTCTGGGATTTTGACTGGGATGGCATGAATTTATACAAGTTGGGAAGAAGAACTGACATCTTGAACATACTGAGTGATCCTATCCATGAACATAGAATATATTCTCATCTATTTATTTCTTCCTCTATTTCTATCACCAATTTTCTTCATTAATATAACATACATATTTTGTTAAATTATGCATAAATATTTTATTTGGGGGGATGTTGACGTAAATTGCATCATTTCAAATTCCACATGTTTGCTCATTGCTGGATATAAGAAAGTGCTTATCTACTAACTTTGCCACCTACAACCTTCCTGTAATTATTGATTAATGTTAACATTTATTTGTCATTTTTTTCTGCATAGACAATCATCATCTGAGAACAAAGAGAGTTTATTTCTTTCTTTGTTATGAATATGGCTTTTACTTCATTTTATTGTCTTTTTGAGTTAGCTATAGTCTCCAACATGATGTTAAATAAGAGTGGTGAGAAAAGTCAACCTTGCTTTGTTCATGACCTCAGTGAGAAAACTTCTATTTTGTCACCATTACATATGATATAAACTCTAGAGTTTTTGTAGCTTTTCAAAAACCACTCTTACATATTTGGAAAATGCTACTTGGTTATGGAATATAACTCTTTTTATACATTATTGGATTTTATTTGCTTATATCTTTTCAAAATTTTTACCTCTATGTTCACAAGTGATATTGGTCTATAATTTTCTTTGATTGTAATGTTTTTCCCTGGGCTTGGCATTAGGTTCATGGTGATTATATAGAATCAGTCAGAATGTATTCTGTCTTCTTTAGTCTTTTGGAAAAGTTCATGGAGATTTGACATAATATATTCCTTAAACTGGAAACAATTTAGCAGAATTTACCAAAAAACTCATTCTGAGTCTACACTTTCTATTGTGGTCAGTTAATAATTATTTATTCAATTTAATTAATGGAAACAGGCTGATTCATTTTTTTCTTCTTTGCAGTATATGTTTAAGCACATTGTATCTATCAAAGAATCAGTCTATTTTATATCATCATCAAATTTGTGAGCACAAAGTTGTTTGACATATGCCTGATTCTCTTTTCAATGTCCATGGGACAATCCTATTTCATTTTTTATATTAGGAATTTACATATTTTTCTTTCTTATTAGCTTAAAAAGTCATACAAATTTTCATAATCCTTTCAAAAACCAGCATTTGACTTTGTCAATTTTCTCTGTTGGTTTCTGATTTTAATTTCATTAACTTCTGCCCTGATTTCTACTATTTGTTTTCTTCTGCTTACTTTTAATTCAATTTGCATTTCTGCTTTTGGTATTCTAAGGCAGAAGTTATATTAATTGTAGGTCTTCTTATGAAACATATGCATTCAATGCTACCAATATTCCTCTTAGCACCGCTTTTGCTGCACTTCTCAAATTTTGATAAATTGTACCTCTGTTTTCATTCAATTGTAGATATGCTTTAACTTATTCCAATATTTCTTCTTTGCTCCAAGAATTTTTTATTAGTACAATCATTATGGAAAGTAATGTGTAAAGTCTTCAAAAAAATTGAAATAGATTTACCACATGTCCCAAAACTCCCACTCTGGGCATATAATAAAAGGAAATGAAATCAGTATATGAAAGTGATATGTGCACTACAAGATTCATTGCCACATTATTGATGGTAACCCAACTATGAAATCAACTGAAGTAGTCAACAATGGTGAAGAAAATTGGCATATATATATCCATATATATATATATATATATATATATGCACATATATATGATAATATATTATTCAGTCTTCAAAAAATTCTTGTTATTTACAATAACATAGATGAATCTAGAGGATTTATGTTAAGTAAAATAAGCCAGGAACAGAAAAAGAAATAAGTAATATACATATATGTGAAATCTTAAAAAAAATAAATTCATAGAAGCAAGAGTAAAACATCAGTTACTTCAGACCAGCAGTTGTGGATGAGTAGGAGCATGGCTCAGTAGCCACAGTTTGAAGTATCCAGGATGAATGTTTAGGGGGCCTATTTTATAGCATGATGATATAGCTATATTTGAAAATTGATAAGTGAATAGATATATTGTCATGATTCAATTATTTCATCACAGCCTGAGTTTATGTTTCTTACAGAAAGAAGCTTAGGGATGAGCTGACACACACTAAAATTCTCACATGTAGCCCTTTTCTGAGAGGAAAAAAAATCCTTGTTTATGGAGACAATAAAAATTCTAAGAATAAAATTTGAAAGGGCAAGTCAAACTAGTTATTTTTCCTGGCTTTTTGACTGCTGCTGGACTTGAAAGTTTTTTCAATCATTTGTGCTTGTTTTGTGGTACTGTAGACTGAACTCAATGCTTTTTCATGAGCTAGTACCAGCCCTCTCCTATGTTTTATTTTGATACAGAGTCTAGCTGATTCCCCAAGTAGCCCAGGTTGGACTTCCACTGGTGATGGTCCTGCCTCAGCTTCCCAAAGTGCTAGGACTACTGGCATGTGTCACCACAACTGGTTCCTCACAATTTCATGACATTTAATGATCACATCCACATCTGGTTACCACACTTTAATAGAGGATTTTACCAACTTGTGTATCATTCTTTCACTACAAGCTCTTGTCACTTTGAATAATTTTAAAGATATGTGAATGACCAACCAATTACCTCCTGACCTTCTCTACTCCAGTGACCATGACCAAGACTCCACTTTATTCACACCTCAGAATTTACCACCACCTCAAAGAAATTATATTCCACTTTCTGGCTATAATTTTTGGTTCTACCAGAACTTTAACTTACTGTTTCATTGAACCATAGCTTCCTTCCTATATCCCTTTGTCTTGTCCAGTTTAGCTGTCCATGCTTGCCATTCCTCTTTCTTGATTCTGTTGGAAGACCAGAGCTATTAGTCTTGGCTTGTCACTGCACATCTGTCTCTGTGATTTCTTTCTTCTACTGTATTCTGCAAACCAAACCACAAATCTATGAGTGCTTGAAGGATTGTCTTCACTGATTCTAAGGAAGGCCACATCAACCATGTTGACCAAGCCAACTCATATTCATGATCTATAACCAAAACTGGCCAATCAGTAACAAAAGTTTATGATTCTCTACTGAAACCTCTGCAAAGGATTCAGTCTCCCATCTGGCAATGTGGCAAAAGGATGAAGAAAGACAAAGAGAGATCTTCAGTTTTAAGGGGATTTGGGATGATCAATTTCTCTCAGTGGAACAAAGGGCCAAGAGTCAGAGCAATTGTGACTTTTATTGATATTTATCAGGGAGGCAGGTGGAGGACATGGCAGAGTGCATGGGAAGAACATCTTTTGCAGGCACGGCTTGTAAAGGAGGGACAAAGCACTCTTGCATCAGGCACAGAGGCTCCTCTATTAGTGACTCAACAAATAAACTGATGTTTGAAAACCAGAACCTTTACTGCTGGGAAGGTATATTTCATTTTGAGTTTCATGGCCTCACAGAGATGTTATCTCATTTCTTAGGCCTGAAATTTCACAGGGTCTTGCTAGAACCTCCATTCCAGCAGTTGCAGGGAGGAACAAATTCTGACCTGTTTTGCTGTAATAAGAGATGGCATCTTCAGCCAGACTTGGTCACATTATTTTTAGCCAATTAAGGAAACATTTACCTCTATGCAGCCAGCTCTGCACATGTCAGTAAATAGGGTTGGGCTGGAGTAAAGGTCAGGTAAAGATGGAGGCAAGGGACTTTGTTTCCCAGGGAAATGTGGCTTGGTGATCCCCCTAACTCTCCTCATGTTTTCTACACAGCCACATTGTATCACTCTCAGCAGAGAAACATGTTTCCCACTTCACTGAGGCTTCTAGATTCCTCTCTTGTCAGCTGAATTATGTTTTTCTCCATCCAAAAGATGCCCCCTGTTTATGGAAAACACTATTATCTCTTTATACCCTTACATTTAATTTCTACCTTCTTCCACTTCCTCCTTCTTTTTATCCCTTGACCTGATGTCCTCTCAAGGTACCATGACTGAAATTTTTATTCTTGCATCAAACTTCTTCAAAGAAAAATTTAAACATTCTATGTACTTCCTTCACAGATTTAACAAGTTATGGCATTGATTTCCTAGTTGCCAAAGATATGACTCTTTTTTCAGTCCTCATATAAACAGATATGTGGAACATTCGTCACTATTGATAACTTGCCCATTTTTTAAATTTTAATGCCACCAAAATTTATTGTTAATTTTTTACTACCTATATTTCACTTATGTAAATTTCAAAAACATAAAAATTGAGAGACTAGTATAATAAACTCTCAATTCATTGTTGATTTTTTAAATTATCTTTGTTTTTGCCATCTCATCTCAGGTATTTTATAGCAAACCCTACATATTTTATCATTTCATCAGTAAGTATTTCATACTTTATCTCAAAAGATTAAAAATACCTTTGAAAACATCCCATGCATACTGTTTTGGTTACTTTTTTCTCATTGCTGAGACAAACACCTGACACTCAAAATCAGGGAAGAAAAGGTTTATTTAGCTTATAGTTTCTGGGGATTTTAGTCCATAATTAGCTGACTCCAAGGCAAGGTGGCATGGCACTGGGGCAACACTTCAAGGCAGCAGCCAGAACAAAAGGGGGCAGCTGTTCATGACGGCTGCAAGTGGCAAGAGCAAACTGCGCCAAAGAGGACAACACAGCCCCATTTTGACCTACATTGTGTCGGCTCCACCCCTGGGTGGGTGCAGAGCTCACACCATCAATCCCAGTGCTGCACAAAAAATCAATCACAAATGCTAGATTTAGCCACTTCTGTGACTACATGAGGGTTGGGGGGGCCATCTATATACATACTGTAACATTCCACCCTTGGTCCCCCAAAGACTCATGTACATCCCTTATACAAAAGACATTTAGTCCATCTCTATGAGTTGTCAAATTTCTAACACTTTCAGCATTGCTGAATAGTCTAAGTCTCAAGTCTCCTCTGAGATCTAAGGCAAACTCTTAGCTGCAAGCCCCTATACAAATGAAAACAAAGTTAAACATTTCCAACACACAAAGGCAGAAGACAGACATTACCATTCCAAGAGACAAACAGGGGAATACAAAGCATTGAAACCAAATAAGTCCAAAATCCAGCAGGGCAAATGTTAAGTCCTGTAGCTGTATGTCCAGCATCTGAAGCAATCTGTGGCAAATTATAAGCTCTAAAGGGCTTGTGTGGTTCCACCCCTATGACACTTCTAGGGGTCACCAATCCCATGGCATCTCTCTTAGGCTGGCTCTGCTCCCTCATTGAAGGTTTCCTTAGATGATCCACACTCTTGGTTTTTCTAAACTTTTGGGGTCTCCATTCTGGCTTTACATTTACAGCTTCACATATTGGCCTCTCAGGCGCACATTGCCTGGCTTTCTAAGCCCTCTGAAATTGGGGTAGAAGCCTCTTTAACCTCAGAACACGTGCATTCTCCATGCGCCTACAACCAGCGCCACGTGGATGTTGCCAAGGTCTGCTGCTGGCTGAAGCAGTAGCCAGGCCTTCCTCTTTCTTGGCCATAGAGGTCAAGTGCCTGGATTGCTGGGCACTAGGAACCTGACTGCAAGGAACAGATTCTCTATGTCGTCATTGTGGAACCTCCTGTGGCCTCTGTCACCATTTTGGAATGTTGGGCTCTGTAGCTTTCTCCCCCAGGAAAAGTCTTTTATTTTTGTCTCTTTGAGGCTGTAAAGGGTGGAGACCTGCTGCCTCTTCCTGTGATGCCTGTAGGCCATCTTTTGTATTTTGTCCGTTTTCAACAAATAAGGTTTTAGTTCTACCTTTATAGTCTACAGTTTTCTGACCAAACTCACAACATTTTAAATCACCATGTTGGACTCCTTGCTCTTGATTTCTAAAATAAATCTGGCTAAAAGCCCCCAACAATAGCCATGTCATTGCCTCAACATTTGACTGCCTTGAAATTTCCTTTGCCAGATTAATCAGGCCATCGTCCTTAATCTCAGTCTCAGGTAAAATCTCTGGACACGAGCAGAATGCAGACAAACTTTCTGCCAAGCCATAACACACATGGTGTGGAGTCCAACAACCAATGCAGTCCTTCTTTCCAGCAGAAACGTCTTGAGCCTGATCTTCATTGGCAGGCTTTCTATTAGCCTCCTGGTCTCCTGAGCTCTGACCAGAATCTCCCCTACAGAAGAACCTAAGCTGGTCCAGGGCTATTCTTTCAGGTGACAGTTCTGAACCTTTCCAAACTTCCCACAAGCCATTTCCAAAGTCTCTTGAACCATATGGTCAGGTACAGTCACAGCAATGACCCCACTCCTGGTACCAAATTCTGTTTTGGGTACTTTTTTCTCGTTGCTATGACAAACACCTGACACTCAAAATCAGGGAAGAAAAGGTTTATTTAGCTTATTTTCTGGGGATTTTAGTCCATAATTAGCTGACTCCAAGGCAAGGTGGCATGGCACTGGGGCAACACTTCAAGGCAGCAGCCAGAACAAAAGGGGGCAGCCACTCATGGTGGCCGCAAGCGGCAAGAGCAAACTGCCCCAAAGAGGAAAACACACCCCCATTTTGACCTACATTGTATGTTGGCTCCACCCCTGGGTGGGTGCAGAGCTCACACCGCCAATCCCAGTGCTACACAACAAATCAATCACAAATGCTAGATTTAGCCACTTCTGTGACTACATGAAGATTGGGAGGGCCATCTATACACAAACTGTAACACATACCATTATCAAATTAATCCAAATATTAATAATTTTTTGTCATCTTCAAATATCCAAGTAATGTTCACATGTTCCGTCTGGTGAGAAAGATACTTTGTAAATAATTTGTTTTAACTATATCTTAAAAAGTTACTCTGCAATTTGTGGAATATAACGCCTTTTTTGTTACAACTTAGTTAATGAAGAACTGGGTGATTTTTCTCCAGGTTTCCTTTAGCCTGAATGTTGCTACTTGCTAAATTTCATGTTATTTAGCATACTTACTTCTTACATTTGTTTTAAATTTGTAGATTTGTCATTAGAAACAGAAGCCTGATAAACCTCAGGTTTGATTTTATATGCTCACACAGACACATGCTAACACACACACACACACACACACACACACACACACACACACAAATTCTCTACAGCCTGCAATACGTTTTTCCATTAGAGGATATATAAGGCCAGGTCATGTTTCATTTTATGATTTTGGTAGCTATTGAACATTGCCTACAAACATTTCTCCCTCTGAGGCCTAAAAATGATAATATTCTATCATTTTCTTATTTATTACCCCAAATTTCTCTCTCCCTTGAAATGTAATTCCTAGTCTTCAACCAATTATCACCTGACATGTTAAGGATAGATCAGTAAACTCTATAAATAATGGTCTCTGCTTTCTGAAAACCTATATTTCATTGGTCTTTAGTTCTTGCACATAACAGGTACTCAGCTAAAGTCCTGGTTTTTTTTTTTTTTTGAGTTCCTCCTAACTGTCAGTGTACCCATAGATCCATCCAGAGCACACTTATCTTTTAATTTTACTGCTCTTAGATTATTAATCCACTATCATTATTTCAAAGGTTACTATTCATAATAGCTAATATTTGTTAAACACAATGTATTAGAGACTGCTCAAAGCAAAGTGCATATATTGCATTACTGAGCTTTCAAAACAGTCAGATGAGACTGATTCTTTGTTCCAGGTAGTATTTATGATGATCAGAAAAACACTTCTTTCTGAACTTTTGCTGTTGACTGAGAGATTCCAGCTAAAACTCTCACAGCCTTTTGAGTGCTCCTGGGACACTAAGGCTGGTCTGAAACTAGGAGACCAAAGCAATTCTGACAGGAGGATTTGGCCTGAGGACTTCCCAATAGCTTCACTGAACTTTCCTGAGAACTGCACAGATCTAGCCACAATTCTTTTTTTTTTTTTTTTTTGTACTGGAGATCAAACTCATGACCTCACGCTTGACAGGCAGTCACTGTGCTGCTGAGCTAAATCCCTGGTCCCAGCCACACTTTTACCCAAGCATCACTTCTTCCTTCCCTGTGTCCTTCACTTCACTTCCCTTCATGAGGATGTGCATCAGGTCTGATGGCTCTCCTCATTTCTCCTGGCTTTGTCTCTACTTTCTCTTCCAGGTATTTCCTTTCAGAAATGTGTCCCACATCTAATCCTCTCTTTCTGCTCTATGATGTGTAGGCCTTCAGCTGGGGAGACTGGTCTGCTGGAGTAACTCAACAGCAGGGGGCTAGACTCACCCAGAAGCATCTTTAGTGGCAGCCTGTGTGATGGGGGATTCTGGCTGCAGCTGGAACCTGAGCAAGGGCTATCAGCTGAGAATACCATGGTTTCTTCTAAATGGGGCTTCCTCAAAGAATGAAAGCCTCGTGGTAGTTTGAATTCTGATATGGAACTGCGAAGCTCTGAAAGTTCATGGAGAAAAGACAGGTGCCAGATTGTCTTTTATAATATAACCTCTAAAATCACATTTTTGTCATACTGTATAAACTGACATTGTCACAAATCTGCCCAGATTCAAGGATGGAAAAAAGAGACCTGACTCCCAAATGAGTAGAGTGCTAGAGATTGAGCTTTTTAAAAATCCATCAGACTATCATCATATTAACTTCCCAGA
>RJWT010026538.1:0-15793 GCA_004365215.1 Cuniculus paca | reverse complement strand
CTTGTCATACTGGCTTCCTAATGTGACACTCAGTTGTTCTCATTGTTGGAGGAGCTCAGGGCCTCATTGTCGCTAAGGATGGCTGTGGTACTTTTCAGGGGAGCTCTGGTCCTTACTTTGAGTGTCACTTCCTGGCTCTAGTACAGAAGCCTCAACCTACTGGCACAGATCCTTGATCCCACTGGCACAGACATTCTGACTTCCACCACTGACCTTTGGGCCTTCCCAGTGCAGATCCATGAAACATACTTGTATGAGTCATTGTTGTGGGCTCTAGGCCTCCAGTTGGACTCATGGGGGACATTGTCAAAGGCTGTAGGCCTTTAGCTGGACTCATGTAGAACGTTGCTGTGGAATCCAGGCCCTCAGCTGGATTTTTTGGGTCTTAGTGTGTGGACGGATTTCCTGCACTTCTTGTATTTAACTCTTTGGGTGACTATCATAAATAATAATTCCATAAATTATTTGTCCTGTATGTAAACCCTGAGTACAGCTTAAATGAAGAAGAGTCAAAGATGAGGACAGAAAGGAGTTATTCCTATGGGAACATTTTCCCATAACTTGAAATTTACCATCCTTATGTAAACACCTGGACTTTGGAAACAGTACAGGCAGCTATAACACAATACCATAAACTGGGTAACTTGTAAATAGCAAATTTGTTTCTCACAATTCTGGATGCTGGACTGACCACAGTCAAAGCAGATTTGGTATCTGCTGAGGGCCCCTTTTTTGACTCAAGGGTGGCAACTTCAATGCTGTGTTCTCAAATGGTAGGAATGTGTTCTCAGATGGTAGGGAGCTATCTGGGATTTCTTTTGTAAACGCTAGATCCTATTCATTAGGGTTCTGCCCCCATGATTTAATTTGCTATCACCTTGGTAGTTAAATTTTCACATATGAATATTGGAAGAACATAAATATTTAGAACACAGCACATAGTGTACAAGTAAATAAGCTAAAATTGCTATTCCTATCTTGGTTGAATATTGAGGAATAGGTAAAAATGCTCAGAAAAGTTTGCACTTATAAGGAATTTGTAATGTAAAACCAGAAGTTTGATTGTGTTCTCCAGAGGACTTGAAAAATAGTCCCTTCCATAACGTGATAAGAATACATTAGGAAGTGTGGCATCATTACTGCTTCCCAAGGCAGGAGTAATTGTAGGGAGCCAACTGTGGAACTGGGCTCCCTAGTGCAAGCGACCTGATAGAACTCTGTTATAACTTCACTGTCACAAGCAGTGTGGCCATAATTTAAAAGAAAGGAAAGATTGGACTAGCATTTGGTGGTCTTTGGTCATGTAGGACTTGTGGTGACAGCTTTTTGGCCTCGATGTACCTGTAGGGCTTACAACTCTAGCAGAGTACATTCTGTATAGTGTCTGTCCAAGCAGTTCCTGTATGGACGGTTTGTTCGCATTGATAGTGGGACTTAAATACCACTATTTTGTTAGGGTGGGAACTTCACAGGCCAGGTAGTAAATGAGGTGTTTTTAAAAATATGTGTAAAGTTATATAATATTGATTCAGCGTAATGTGGTAAATTAAGGACACATATTGTTGTTTTTGTAGCAACTACAAAAGAAACAGATAAAGGTAACAAGCTCGTGAAATTGGATACTCAAATGAAGTTACTTCCTGCCCACCAAAAAAAGATTGGTAAAAGAATCTAAAGATCAGGTACCACAAATAGAAATCAAGATGGTTGGCTCAATAATGAAACATAAATGAATTAAACTGAATTAAAAAGCAGAGATATTCAAATTGAATAAAAATGTAGTACTCTTGGCTCTATATGTGGGATCTACATCCTTGCATTCAACTGACCAAGAATCAGAAGTATTTGGAAAAAAATTATGTCTATACAAAGCATGCACAGAGTTTATTTTCTTGTCTTTTATTCCCTAAAAAATATAGTATAACAACTATTTACATAGCATTTGCATTGTATTAGGTATTGTTAGTGATCTAGAAATGCTTTAAAGTGTACGGGAGGTTGTGCATAGAGTACTTGCAAATACTGTACCGTTTTTATATGAGACTTCTGTGGATTTTTGTATCTATAGAAGGTTCTGTAACCAATCCCCTGTTGATAGTGAGGCTGATGTGTAGCAACCTGAGTTTCATTTCAGGGGAAATGGGAAGCAATCACAGTTGTCCTATTGGTGATTTGTGTCTCTGAGGTATTTCCATAGAGGTAGGAATCATTTCACATCAGAACAGAGACAGGTGGGACTCCTTCCATTCAGAACACAGATTGAAGGTGCCTATATGTGATGCACATTGATGAAACAAGGGTGAATTCTGTGGGAGGATAGGCTTCTACTGAGAAAGAGACTGGAGCTTTAAGTTCACATTTACCTTGTGTGAGTTATTGCAAGTTCTTAAGGGATGTAATTCAAATAAAAGATCTTTCATTGCCCTTCTAACATTTCTGCTGGCTTTCCCCCCCTCATTCTAAATATATCAGTGTAGCTGGGCATGGTGGCACATGGCTGTAATCCCAGCACTTGGGAGGCTGAGGCAGGAGGATCATTGCAATTTCGAGACCAGCCTGGGCTACAAAGTGAGCTCAAGGCCAGTCTGAACTGCATAGCGAGACCCTGTCTCAAAAAGACCCCCAAAAACAAAACAAAACAAAACAAAACAAAAATTACACACACATACGTAGATTTTTGTATTTTTCAAAATGAAAAATCTTTATTTTGGGTGCATTTTTCCAATAGAAACAGACATATGAAATAGAAAATGGAATTCAATTTAATTGTTGGAATTCTTGTTAAAGGTGACATTTGCTTATTTTCCTTTTTTATAGTATAATATAAAGGAGAAAGTATACATATTGGGGGGCCAATTTGAGTACGTTAGATACTGGAGCCACTTAATTCTGGGCTGCTCCTATGGGAGGCGAAGTATTTTGTATTTTGTTGCCTGTGCAGGATCTGAGACAGACATGCACATTGTGAGTCGGGACTGCCTCTGCCTCCTTCCACATGGCATCAGGACAGCCTGGTTGTGCAGTGTGTGGTGTGGTGGTTCATATGGTCATTGCTGTTGTTAATCTCACATACCGTCGAAGTCACGGGCATTCTCTTGGAACTCTTGGGTTAAAAACTAGCCAGTTTTGAAGTTTTAGTGGTATCTGTAGTTCTTTACCATTATCCTCTCTTTTAATCTTTCTTATGATGCATTTTCTGCTGAAATTTCTTTTGTGAAGCAGAGCATACTTAACATTGTTCATGTTTTTTCCAATCAAAATACTCTTTAAGAAAGCAAATCCTTATTGTCTGTTACATAAAATACACTATTGAGAGAACAACTTGAAATGGAAACATTGTATATTCTACCCCCAAAGCAGATTTTTATCTTTTCAAATTCTGTAATGGGAAGGAGAAGGAAACTAAAAGTGAAAGTTATTTAGAGATAATTTCTTTCTCATCTCCCTAATCTCTATTCTATACTGCATGAGATTGGTAAAGAACTATCTTTTAGAATAATTTTCTTGATATTAGAAAAATGTTTAAAGTCTATCATTGCTATTACAGAATTGAAAAGAAAATGCATAGATATTGTGCATTCTTCAGTACATAACTTAGACAAAACCATTCACACAATTACATGGTTATAGAAAAGTAATGGGAGAGCCAACTTAAATTTCTAAAACTAAATTGTATAGAACATTTATCTGTTCATCAGAAGCCTTATAAAATTTTATGTATTTTAGTGCCCTTTTTCTTAGCGTTGACATAGGGAGAAATATTAAGCTAAGAAGTATGCATGTGTAAATTACTTTTAAAACTTTCTGATTAAGGAAAGCCTTGGGAACACTTTTAAATGAGTGAATTTGTATTCATTTGCTTGATAAATTGAAGATGGCAGCTGTTGGGATTGGAGAAAAGGTAGCTTGAAAGATGCAGTAGATAGCTTGGGTTAGCAGCAGGCACTGGCTTTCATGGATGGTGTCACACGTGTGGAAATTAGAGAAGGAGTTTGAAGTTTGTTCTTTGATTATTGATTTGTTGGACAAGTTTGAATGCCTATTCCATATAAGAAAGGTAAACGTCAACTCTGTAGCAGTTTAGCTTACAACCCTATGTAATAAACAAACAGAAATTGCTATGGAAGAACTGGAAATAGGACTTGAGAACACAAAGTAGAGCACTCAAATATTTTTCTGTAAAGACTAGTCGTGGTGAGTTTCTGTGCAGAAAGCTCAGCTTGATCCCAGATCTAGGTAGGGATTTGTAAATATACCACCACCATTGCTCTAAGGTTATATACAGCAGCAAAAATGTTAGGACTCAGTCACCCTGACATAAATGCTGCTACTGGTCTTTGACCTGTCTCTTCACCACCCCTCAACAAACATGTTTCTATTGAAATAATATAAGCTTCTTATTTTCCACTTAAAATTCTATTTCCTTAGTATTTTGCCTATGGATGCTACTATATATCAATAGGGTTTTTTGTAAACTGTACCTACTAAATGAAGCTTATTTTACTTGAGAAACTACACTTGAAAGAAGTAACTTCTGATGGACCTTAAAATAAAAGGGGCTTGTATCTGCCAAAGCGAAGAGCAGTTGCATACTGGAGTAGACATAGGTTGCATACTCCAGTGGATATCCTGTCACTGGATGTACTTGTTGGGCTCTGCTTTTTAGACCCAGCCCAAGTCCCACATGCAGACAACTTTTGTAGTCTCTTCCTTTGGTACATGACACTTCTGCCCACCTTGGTGTTTACCCCCCAGGATACTGCTGTGTCATTGAACCCTGACTCTTTAGGCTCTGTTTTCATTCTTCACAGCTACAGTGTCTAACACAGGAGTGTTGTCTGTGAAGATACTGCACATTGCTAAACCGAGGCAAGCTATCTGTTAAGATCCTGAATACATACGAACATAGGCATGATATCTATTAAGGTACTGAGTACATATTTGACTAAGTCAAATGATCTCTTGTATTTACAGGTAATTAGAGCTAGCTATAAAACTCTGTTTTCTGTGTTCTTGCATTAATTCTGTTTAAAGAAACAGCATCTTACCTATGAAACACACACTGGCAGTCTTCATGTTCATAATCTGAGACACTAAGGGCAAATCTTCAGTGAGGGGACAGGCTACTTAAGGTCCTAGAGAGAAGTGTTGGGGATCTATATAGTCCTAAGACACAGATCTGAACACAGTCCGTGGAATGCAGGATGCTTTCTGATACGTAGAGGTAGCTATGGGTCAAGTTCTTTCTCCAAACTAAATTTGTTTGAAATAATTTTACTTTGTTAATATTGGCAGACTGGCAGAAATATTTTGGAAACTGTTAGTATTGATTTAAACAGTTCTGTGCCTCACAAGTAAATCAGATCATCAGAAATCTAGCATGTATGTTCCAGTAGTTAGCAAAACTAACTACTGAGACTATCATTTGAAGATAATTTAATATGTAAATGGAAACAAAACACTCATAGCATAAAACTTTCATTCTTACATGCAGATCATTTTGGAAAATATTTTTTCAGTCTCTTCCCTTTCTCCCTGCATTTGATTTCATTATTATTTTAAAATATGTCTTGATACAAAATTATCAATTTATAATAAAGTTCTTTTGGAAATAGCATCATTGCAGGGCCTGGTGGCACACGCCTGTAATCCCATCACTCAGGAGGATGAGGCAGGAGGATCGTTGTGAGTTTGAGACCAGCCTGGGCTACAAAGTGAGCTCAAGGTCAGTCTGAACAGCATAATGAGACCCTGTCTCAAAAAGACAAGGGCTGGGGATTTAGCTCAGTGGCCTAAGCGCCTGCCTGGCAAGCGTGAGGTCATGAGTTTGATCCCTGGTGCCGCAAAAAAAAAAAACCAAAAAGGAAATAGCATCATTATAAGGGAGAATCCTAGCAGTGAAGGCAACATGTAGCTTTCTGGCCCATGTAGATCTTGAGGTCATCTGCTGTCATATGTGTTATCTTCCCTTTGCTAATGTCACTGCTATATCCAAGACTATGGAGTTTTTAGTCCTTTGTTGGTAGCAAGCCCTCCATAACTGGAATATGAACCATGACTTCAGGTTAAGAATTCTCAGAGTTTAAATTAATGTTTTCTCTTAGGATGTGAACATCGTAAATGTAAAGATAAAAGTAAATTCTACATATTACTATTGTGATATTGATTATGTGGCCGTGTTTGATATTTGTATACAAAATTAGCAGCATACAACTTGTATTTGAATTTTGTTAAAAGAATATATTTAATAGAGTATTTTTAAAGAAAAAAATTTTCTCATGTATTACAGTGGTATTCACAGAAGAATTTTTGCTCTTATAAGCATTCAACATACTTGAAAAGTATAGCCTTTATCATTGACAAAAGATATGGAGAGAAAATTTTACCATGTGTGTGAAATAACCATTGGTGGTATCACTTGTGATTATGCCCCTCCTGCAGATTTCCAGCTTTCTAGGACAGCAGTTCTTAGTCCAAGAATATTGTCAGGCTACCTGTTTGAAGATGTGATTTGTTAGCATACTCCCTTAAAATGTCAGAACATTTGAAAAAAATTTGAAGTTATTTATATTAAAATTAAATATTAAAAACAAGTAAGATGTAACTTTCAAATTGTGACTTTACCTTTTTAATATATGCATATTTTTCTAATTCCTATTTTGTACTTTTTACTTCTGTTCACTTGGATCCATTTTGTGGACATGTTTCTAACACTGGAGTTATCTAAAGCATAAATAATAAAAAAAAATCCACTAATTTTCCAATCTTTTTTTTCCCCCTAAACAGGAAGACAGTGACCCTCCTGTTCATGAAAGCCTCAGCATAGAAAACACACTATGGGCAAGCACTGTTGTCGCATCAGGTACAAAAAAGTTCTTCAAGTATGAATTCTCAATGGATAGAGTGTTCCTGCCAGATACTTTTCTCAGAATTCCCTGAAATATGTAGGGAACTCCACTTAAGTAGGTATGGGACACTCCTGAGAATCTGGCGAGTTCTGTGCTACTGGTTACCCACGACACCTGGAGTAGCTAGAAGGTGGCCGTGTTGATTCAGCCTTCATGGAACAGCACAGGATTGTTTTTTTGGGTGTTGATATGTGTTTATTGATACACTTCTCGATGCATCTTAATGAGAAGTGATAAAACAGAGCAAGTGGAAATTTTAGATGGTTCTTATCCACTTCTCATTTATGTGACAGGAAGAGGAAAATGGTTGTGGTGACTGTGGAAGAGAAAACTATTAGGTGAAGCCTGACAGGCCAATAGAAATAGCCCAAGTTAGGGATTAGGGTTGGGGTAAAAATTCTGAATTTTATTTAAGTGAAGCTGGAAGATACAGTCTTTCTTCCAGTTTAAAAAGAAGCTACTTAAACTTGACTGTTTTACAAGTAAATTTCTACAAATTATATTGAAAATGCAAATAATTAACTCCTTATCAAAAGTAGGTTGACATTGATGAGGATCAGAAATGAGTTGACATTGATATCGACATGCCAGGAGTGAAGCTTCACAGAAGTAGTTGACACTGATGATGACAGGAAGGAAGGCTGGCAGAAATGTATTGTGTTCGTGGCAATAACAAGAACACAGCTCAGGTATAGGGTATTGTGAGGGGCAAGAGGACACTAGGTTAGAATGTTTGTAATTGTCTGTCAACTCAGAATGATTCTGTGCAAGCAGCCCTTCTGTCCTAGAACATCCCATTCTTCTGATGGTTTTGTGTGATGATTCATTCTAATTAGGACTGGGGATTCAGCCTAGAACAAAGTGATAATGGAGCATATGCTTGGGTAGCTTATGGTTTGGCGGGAAGGAGATTGAGAAAGTAGTTTGGATAATTTCACCTATACTAGGTACCACAAAAGTATCATGTGGGCTGGGGATTTGGCTCAGTGGCATAAGTGCCTGCCTGGCAAGTGTGAGATTGTGAGTTTGATCTCTGGTACCAAAAAAACAAAACAAAACAGTATCGTGTGCTGTGAAAATGTGGTAAGTCAAGAACTTTATAGAAACATAGTCTTGGGTAGGATTCTCTGAAGAACAGATGTTTAAACTGAATTTCAGGAATCTGTAGATGTGAACCAAGTGAGATGGATGGCAGGAAGGGTATGTGGCTTATTCTTGCCAAAAAGGACAACTGAAGGTCTGGTACTGAGAGAACACAATACCCTGAAGAAGTCCTAGGTTGTCAGAGTGTTTGGCCCTTGGGGAGGGAAGAAATCAGATGCAGCAGGACATTTCTGTGTGCTCTTATTTGAGTGGGGGCTTGCTGTATGCCAGAGTATACAACAGATTCCTGAGGGAGTATGCATATTAGCCTTCTAGGATAGAATATGAAAGAGGGTTCACTTTTATCCTAATGTTTCTTATCCTTTTAAGGAAGGATTAGGGCAAATATGAGAAGCCTAATAGTTGTCAATCCTTGAAGGTATTTGATGTTTTTGTTCTTACGTGTCTTTTTAGCTATTCACAATGTAAAAAAAAAAAAAAAAAGAAAAGAAGTTAAGATAGTACTTGATGAAGAAACCTGAGAGATGGGAAGGCAGGTTCTGACTCTGGAGACCACAGGAAGAGTCTTCACAGTCTCCAGAGAGAGAAGACATTGCAGCTAGGGACACTCTCAAGCTTGCTTCAATTACTGTTCTGTTTGCATTGTTGACAACCATGGACTGTCCAGACCTGTTAGCATTCAGTGAGCTTTGCTCCTGAATGAAGGTCTGTGCCAGAAGACTTACTGTCATGGCCAGGCATAGAGCCAGGCAAAATCTGTACCAGAATCTGAGTCCAGGCTTGCCTTTTTAGAAAACCTCTGCCCTCAAAATGATTTTAACAGTTTGCAAAAAAAAATCTTCAATATGGGATATAGAATCTCATATTTGGTCAGAAATTTAAAACTTTCTGTATTTAACATGGTATTATTATTTTAAATTAAAGATCATTTTAAAGATACTAGGAGGTTCTCTTTTCAAAATTTTGTTTGATGTTTTGTTTTGTTTTCTTTCTAAATGTGTTGGAACGTTATTACAGATCCTCAGTACTGTTGATTTGTGGCCTTTCTCCTCACAGAGATGGACCTAACCTGAGCTAAAGGCTTTTGAGACAGCCGTATAATTTCCCGACCGTAATAGTCTGGATGACCTTGGCAAGTGTGGTCTCCTAATTGCATGTTTTGACAATAGAGACACCAATTTATGCATCTTAATACATTGGTCATATCATGCCCTTTCTTACTTTCTAAGGCCATGGAGCATTCAGTGCCAGAGTACTTGAGAGTTTGTTATAAGCCATCCACTTAGAAAGGTCAACTAAACATGCCTTTAATGTTTATGTTTGGCTATCCATAAAATACAAACTTTCCCTTTCATTTCAAATCTTTTAAAGCATTTTTTTTATTGTAAAAGATAGTCACTCATCTGAATGATATTATCAAAATCTATTACCAGACCACCATGTCCTGAGGAATTCAGGTGGGTTTGGTTTGGTTTGGTTTGGTTTGGTTTGGTTTTTTGATGCTGGGGATCAAATCCAAGGCATCATATAAACTAGGCATGTGCTCTGCTGAGGAGCCACACCCCCATTCATAAGATGACTCCTACACTTAAGTGAACTTGAGCTTTCTTCCTGTGTACAGTTGTCAGTATATGGGAATAAGGACTCAAACGCAAATGCGTGGACTACAAGTAACCAGGGGGAGTACAAGAGAACTTCCTGTCCTGCTGTGTCCCTTCTCTGCCCTGTTGATTCAGAGAACATTGTTTCTTTAAGGGACTGATCAAGTCCTGATACAGAGTTGCCAAGAGTCTAGTAGAAAGAGCCCTCCAGGTGGGCAGAAGAAAGTCTACACTGACTGGATTTTTCAAGAGTTACTGTGATTAACAGCTAAATTGATAATACACATTTGAAAACTTCTTTTAAAAATTTTTTTTATTTTAGAAAGCAAGACAAAATAGTATAGAAATAATACATAATTTCAAATAACAAAACAAAACAAAGCAATAGTAAGAAATCAAGACTAGTTGATACATTTCATATTGTTATCTTAGAAGTAATTGTTCAGGTTACAAAATCTTAGCATAAAAAATGATCAAATCGAACAATGACAGCACAAATTGTTCTTTTTGATGAAGAGATTTTAGTTTACTAATGTTGAAGAAACTGGAGTGTCTATTTTCTTGTGCTTTGTTTTTATTTTGTTCTTCTGGATTCATTTTTATTGTGTGCTGCAAAAGTAGAATTCATAATGGAATTTTCAAAATGAAATCGCTCCCTTTTCTACATTCAGTATTATTCGATAAACTCTGCTTGCTAAATTCATTAGGAATTAAGATTGAAATGAAAAGAAACCTCTGTCCCAGTAGGAATACACTTGAAGGATCAATCCCAAAGAACTGTCATTAAGGACAAAAACTGGCCTTGGGCATAGAGTACATGGGCAATGTCAAGGGTATTAGAAATTACCAGGAAGAGAGGCTGTAAACTGAGGTCATGGGCACCACACAAAGGTGGATGCTGCTTGTGTGGGCTCGATAGGTGGGCATCTGAGTTCTGTCCAGAGCTTGCTCTTGCCCTGATGACATCTCCTGCCCATGGTTTGTAGACCCTTTCCCTGGCCCAGGTTTCACGTTGTCTTCTCTGTGTTTTTGGCTGTGTGTACTCCACGCTTAGGTGTGGTTGTCATGTGTCTCTATGACTCTGATTGTGTTGTGTCCACACCTGGGTGCAAGTCTGGTTTGTCCCTCTCAGTGGATCTGACCCCACCAAAGGTCTCTTACGTATCTGTCTCTTGTCTGTCTCTCTCTCTTTCTCTCTGTCTCTCTCTCTCTCTGTCTCTCTGTGTTTTTGGCTATGTATAGTCCAGACCTGGGTGCAGATTTTGTGTGTCCCTTTTTATGCTTTCAGCCCTGTGAAATCCATGCCTGATGGCAGGTCTCATGTGTCCTTGTGTGTGCCTCTGGCTGTGTGGACCGTCCATCAGACCTGGATTATGTCTATTACTCTGTGTCTGCAACCTTGGTATAGTTGTTGACTTCCCAAGGCTGTTCCTTGTCTCCTCAGGTCACTTTGCTGTTGGAACTTGCTTGGTATGTGACAGATGGTGTTCTTACCCTTGCTCTGTGGTACCTGTTTGCTTCTTTGTGAGGCCCAGCCCGGCATATGAAAGCTGCTAATCAGGGAGCAGTACCGATCACTGATTTGTGAGGATTGGCACTAGAAAGCACCTGTCAATTGCAGTCCCTATCTACCTGGTGTCCTGGTCCTGACAGTTCATTTTTACAGAATCTAACAGGTTCCGATATTCAGTAAACACTTGATTGACAGCTCTATGTTTCTTGTACACAAAATATGTATTTACTTTTATTAATTTTTAAAATTTTAAGTAAGCATTTTTTGATCAACCAGTTTAAAGCAATTACACCTTTTGTTATAATGCTGTAGATTTTACATGTATTTATATATAATTTTTTCATGAATCACCTTAAAATGAATTTGAATTTGTAAGAATTGTTTGATAATAAGTAAATTCATTGTATCTTTGTGGTTAAAAGATACCAACTGAAGGTGTGATAATATTCTCATAATTTAAAATATTAAAGAGGGTAGTCAATTTGACTGGCTGAATTATATTTTGTCATCGTTCAAATTAAATATAGAAAAGAATACCTTTTCTCCCTCCAGTTGACCATGTTAGCATTTTTTTTGTTAGTATTAGAAAAGGTACTTACTTACAGTAAAACTGTACTGTTAATTAGAAGTTGGTAGGGTTCCGTATGAAATTTTCTCAATAGTATGTAACAAGTAGGTCATGCATACCAACAACTGTCCCACTCAAGTGAAAGTATGGTAGAACTGAAGTTTGAAGTAATACAAATGGACCTTATAAGTGACCTTTATGTTTCACCACCAAGAGCTTGTCACTGAGTCTGGTCATCTAGTTAGTAGTACACTATGTGCTTGCCTCCTATATAGGACAGCCAGTAACTGAATCTTTTTCTGTTGATTTTTAACTAACTGTAGTCATTTTGAATTATGTAAATACATGTCAAGTAAATATAATCACCAGCTTTCAATATTACATGCTCATAAATTTTTAAAAATGTTTTCTTGGTCAAACTAAACTGAGACTTTCATTTAATTTTTAATATTATATCATAGCATATAATATTATATGTGACATGGTACCTATTACTTCTTTGAGCTGATGGTTTTAATATATAAACACTCCTGAATTTATGTCTTTCTGAAATAGAAACTTCTGAACTTGGAAGCAGGGAGAGAAGAACTTAGTTCTATACTTAAAATATGAAGTTTTAAAATTGTCCCATTTAAATATTTACTGGGAAATCTTAAAACATTCTTTGTATATTATATTTGCTCTTCCATTTTCTGGTGTGATACAAGAGAATGTCCTGTCTTCTTGCCCTCTCATGTCTCAGTTTCAAAATTGGTAACATTTATGTCTTCTTTCTCTCTCTTTCTCTCTCTTTCTCTCTCTTTCTCTGTCTCTCTGTCTCTGTCTCTGTCTCTGTCTCTCTCTCTCTCTCTCTCTCTCTCTCTGTCTCTCTCTCTCTCTGTCTCTCTCTCTCTGTCGCTCTCTCTCTCTGTCTCTCTCTCTCTCTCAAGACAGGGTTTCACTGTGTAGTTCAGGCTGGCTTTGAACTTACTATGTAGCCCGGGCTGAGTGTTAACTCACAGTGATCCTCCTGCCTCAGCCTCCCAAGTGCTGGGATTACAGGTGTGTGCCACCAAGCTCAGCTTCCCATGTTTCTTTGTATGGAGTTTACTCAGTCTTTTAAGCTCTCCTAGTTCATAGACTCATAGCCTTTGTGAAAAAGAATAGAGAATATTAACATGTATATTCCCGTATTGATTCTAGCAATTTCAGTAATTAAAATCACAAGACTCAGAAAAACAATGCATTTAAGCTAATTATAGTGAGTTCTCATTTTTGGAATCAAATGAGGGAATACGTATGAAAGCCTTTAGCAAGCATTTAATAGATTATACTAATACAGCATCAGGAATTTTGTAAGATACTTGCTATGAATGCTGTGTTTCTTGTTTTGCCATTTCTCACATTTAATTAGGGTAGTATAAATTGTACTGCCAGCTAAAATCCACATTGTTCATAATCTGCTTGGGTTTTAGGGAAAGGTTTTTAGCTTGATTGATTATTATGAAGGCTCTTTTCTCTGAGGCTTGATCATTCTGTTAATGTTAAAAGATAAATTAATCTTATAATTTGCTTTGTTATGTAATTGTGATCATTCAACATTTGTGGCACTTTTATATTTTTATCAAATTAAATTGGCAAAAATAGTAAAGTATTGATCAGGTCATATTTAACATTTTACTTTGTTCTCTTTTAACATCAAAAGAATCAGTGATGTAAGTTTTTTGAAAGCTTTTCATGACATTACATCACTATGTATTTAATATTTTTGTGTACACTATGTATAGTCATCTCATCTAGGTGGTTGTTATAGACAGTAATATATAAAGACAGCTTTGTGCATTTGGGTAACCCTACATGTCATGTATGTGCTGACCATGCCTTTGGAAAACCGAAGCCTCATAGCCTTCCTGGTAATACCTAATTTAAAAAGAAAGACATGTTACTTCTGCACACAACCATTGTTGAGGAATACTTTAACATTTTCCACCTTTCTGAGCTTACTAGAAAAAAAGCTGTAAGTTATGTGATATGTAACATGCAGTTGTCAGTGTCTCTAAAGAAACTGAGAGATGATTCATATTTACTTTGTAGATTCTGACTTACTTGCTAAATCTCACATGTAAAATTAGTGTGAAATCAAAGAGTTTTTGTATAATCACTAATTCTGAGATGGTTATT
The DNA here is from genome assembly GCA_004365215.1 of Cuniculus paca. Lineage (NCBI taxonomy): Eukaryota > Metazoa > Chordata > Mammalia > Rodentia > Cuniculidae > Cuniculus > Cuniculus paca. The sequence continues at coordinate 1,939 of RJWT010026538.1, read as the reverse complement.
AATTTCAAAGATTATAGTCTTTCTCATTGTAATTATGTTTTTCCCTTGAAACTTAAAAAAGTTTAGGGCAAAATGGAGAATCTATGGTATGTATGTGGGAATTGAACCCATGGCCTTTGTACTGAGCTGTATCCCTAGTCTGCCCATCTGTCTTGTCTTTTGATCCATCCATTCGTTCATTTATTCATTTATCCATTCATTACTCATTGATTGATTTTTCATTCATTCATTTATTCATCTTTTTGAGACAAGGGCTTACTAACTTCCTCAGGCTGGGCTTGAATTTGCAATCCTCCTGCCTCAGCTTTCCATAGTGCTGGGGTTATAGACTGACAGTCCAGAGATGAGTGATCCTTTGTCATTCTAAGGATATTTTGATACTCTTTTAAGTTTAAAAAAAATTATATCTTCTTGGCATATAAAAATCTAAAAAACCAAACTTTCAGAGACACAAATAAAAGGAAGTAAGAGCTTCTAAATGGGAAATCAGAAGATTTTAATGAATCTTCCTGTTGTTTTGATTGTGTGCACCTGAGGTGAAATTGAGCAACTATTTGTAAGTCTCGATGTACAGTGGAGGTGTTGCTCTGAGAAGCCTCTTCTCCCAGTTCCATGGATTTGGAGGTCTTGTGATGCAGCCATCAGAAAAACACATAGTGTTGAGTCACCATTTCCAGTAGATAATAACCAAAAGCCACTCTTTCTTCTGTCTGGGAAAGAATGTTAGTGCATTTTAAATGATACATGTGGATACATTTGTGTTATTTAATAAATCATTTCATTTTTTTAAAGTCCATTAAAAGCTTGAGGTTAGATTTTCTTGAACTAGTTAAGTTAAACAGACTGTTGGTTAAATGTATATAAAGTCAAGTAATGTAATATATTTTTCATCAAGACAATTAGAAAGTATTATCTTCTTGCTTTCCTTTAAAGTATTTCTATAAGGACCACTTTCATGTTTTTGCAGGTACTGTAATAGGTGTTGTCATTTATACTGGAAAAGAAACTCGAAGTGTAATGAACACATCCAATCCAAAAAATAAGGTAGGCTAGATTGAGGAGTGACTGCATTAATAAACTTGCTTTTGCTTTTCAGTAAGAAAGTCTCTGTAGTTTGGAATACTCATTCTTGCTCCATTATATATCACCTGGAAAACAGACTCTCAAAAATGCTGGTGATTTGTGTGTTCTTTGTATTTATATAACAGTCTCATACTGAAGAATTTTCAAATGCATCGTCTCTTGGCTTACTAGAATTGTATGTGTGTCTTCAATTTGCATTGCTGGATACACTTTTACAATAAAATGTGGGTCTCCAATGTCTCATCTTCAATTTACTTTGTAATTTGCATTCTTTATGTTACTGGTTTAATTTTAAAGCAAGGAAATCTCTATTAATGTTTTGTAATATTTAACTTGGTAGTGTTATATTGTTAAAGCAGTTTTATCTCTACTTCAGAAGCATATTGACAAAACAAACAAAAACAAACAGAAACTGAGCATGGTGACACATACCTGTAATGCCAGCACTTGGGAGGCTGAGGCAGGAGTATTGCCATGAGTTCGAGGCCACCCTCAGCTACATAGTGAGTTCAAGGCTAGTTTGGACTACATCATGAGACGCTGTCTCAAAAACAAAAACCAACCCACAAGCATATTGAAAATCAGATTTCAATTTTAAAGACTGTTTAATTATATTTCTAAAATTGTTACTTATGCAAACATGTTTGCAAGTTAAATCTTAGCACAAAGTTCATGTGAATTGCCAGTAGATTTTATATGTAGATGATTCTCTTTACATCATGAAGTCAGTGTGTTCTTATATGTAGATAATGAAAAGCTCTTCCTGTTACTTGTACTCATTTTTATTTACAATAGCATCTGTGTATTTAAGTGGAACAGACAGTCTTCATGTGGATTTATGCTTCACTTTGAGTAA
>RJWT010026537.1:0-15782 GCA_004365215.1 Cuniculus paca | reverse complement strand
TTTACCTCTGATGGAGATATCTTTTGACATGCAAAAACTTTTAATAAGATGAGATCCCAGTTGTTGATTCTGGGAAGTGTTTCCTGTGCAGTTTGAGTTTTCTTTATGAATTCTCCACCTACCGTATGTCTTCAAGATTTCTACCTACTTTGTTTTCCAGCAGATTTAGTGTTTCTGTTTTATTATTTAGATCTTTGATCCATTTTGACTTTAGTTTAGTGCATGGTGATAGGCTTGGGTCTAAATTTAGTTTTTGGCATATGGCAAGCCAGTTTTTCCAGCACCACTTATTAAAGAGGCTATCTTTCATCCAGTGAACATGTTTGGCCCCTTTGTCAAAGAAAAGGTGGCTGAGTATGTTTGTAGTTGGGGTTGTATCTTCTAATCTATTCCATTGATCCTCAGGTCTCTTTTAATTCCAGTACCATGCTGATTTTATTACACTAGCTTTGTAGTATAACTTCAAATCACAGATTGTGATGCCTCTTGCCTTGCCTTTGTTGCCCAGAATTGCCTTTGCTATTCTAGGTCTCTTCTGGATCCAGAAGAATTTTAGGAATGATTTTTCTAGATCTGTGAGGCATGCTAATGGTATTTTGATGGGAATTGCATTGGATCTATATAACAATTTTGGGAGAATGGTCATTTTCACAAGGTTTGTTCTTCTTGTCCATGAACGAGGAATGTCTTTCCATTTTCTGAGATCCTCTTTGATTTCTTTTTTCAGAGTACTGTAATTTTCATTGAATAGATCTTTTGCTTCCTTTGGTCAATTCCTAAGTATTTCATTTTTTTTGTATGTTATTGTGAAGGGTGTGGTTTCTCTTATTTCTCTCAGTGAGTTTGTTGTTTGTGTACAGGAATGCTATTGATTTCTGAGTGTTGACTTTGTATCCAGTTACATTACTGAATTTGGTTATGACATCCAGAAGTCTTTCAATGGAGTTTTGAGGGTCTTCTATGTAGAGTATCATGTCATCTGCAATTAGTGATAATTTAACTTCTTCCTTTCCTATCTGTCTTGGTTACTTTTTCTTCATTGCTGAGACAAACACCTGACACCCAAAATGAAGCAAAGAAAGGTTTATTTATCTACAGTTTTTTGTGGATTTCAGTCCATAATCAGATGACTCCAAGGCAGGGTGGCATGGTACTGGGGCAACACTTCAAGGCAGCAGCCAGAGCAAAAGGGGGCAGCTGTTCATGGCAGCAGCAAGTGGCAAGGGCAGACTGCGCTAAAAGAGAGAAAACACACCCCCACTCCGACCTTACATTGTATGTTGGCTCCACCCCTGGACGGTTGCAGAACTCACACTGCCAATCTCAGCGCTACACAACGAGTCAATCACAAATGCTAGATTCAGCCACTTTCTTGACTACATGAGGCTTGGGGGAGCCACTTATATACAAAGTGTAACATTCCACCCCTAGCCCCCCAAAGACTCATGTATGTCCCTTATACAAAAGATATTTAATCCATCTCCATGAGTTGCCAAAGTCTTAACAGTTTCAGCATTGCTGAAAAGTCCAAGTCCCAAGTCTCCTCTGAGATCTAAGGCAAACTGTTAGCTACAAGCCCCTGTACAAATGAAAACAATGTTAAACACTTCCAACATGCAATGGCACAAGATAGACACTACCATTCCAGAAGTTACAAACAGGGGAATACAAAACATTGGAACCAAAGTAAGTCCAAAATCTGGGAGGGCAAATGTTAAGTCCTGTAGCTGTATGTCCAGCACCTGAAGAAATCTGTGGCAAATTGTGAGCTCCAAAGGGCTTGTGTGGTTCCAACCCTATGGCACTTCTGGTAGTCACCAATCCCATGGCATCTCTCTTGTGTTGGCTCTGCTCCCCCATTGCAGGTTTCCTTAGATGATCCACGTTCCTAGCATTTTCAAACTTTTGGGGTCTCCATTCTGGCTTCACACTCACAGCTTCACATGTTGCCCTCTCAGGGGTGCACTGCCTGGCCTTCCAGACCCTCTGAAATTGGGGTGGAAGCCTCTTTAACCTCAGAACACGGGCATTCTTCATGTGCCTAAAACCAGTGTCATGTGGATGCTGCCAAGGTCTGCTGCTTGCTGGAGCAGTAGCCAGACTTTCCCCTTTCTTGGTCATAGAGGTCAACAGCCTGGATTGCTGGGCACTTGGAACCTGATTGCAAGGAACAGATTCTTTACGTTGCCGCCATTTTGGAACCTCGTGTGGCCTCCCTCGCCATTCTGGAATGTGGCACTCTGCAGTTTTGTCCCCCGGGGAAAGTCTTTTACTTTTGTATCTTTGAGGCTGTAAAGGGTGGAGACCCATTGCCTCTTCCTGTGATGCCCACAGGCCATCTTTTGTATTCTGTTCCTTTTCAACAATCAAGGTTTCGGCTCTATCTTCACAGTCTATAGCTTTTCGATCAAACTCATAATGTTTTAAATCACCGTGCTGGGCTCTTTGTTCTTGATTTCCAACATAAATCTGGCTAAAAGCCCCCAACAATAGCCTTGCCACTGCCTCAACATTGGACTGCCTTGAAATTTCCTTTTTCAGATTAATCAGGCCATCGCCCTTAATCTCAGTCTCAGGCAAAGTCTCTGGACATGAGCAGAATGGAGACAAACTTTCTGCCAAGCTGTAACACACATCCTGTGGAGTCCAACAACCAGTGCAGTCCTTCGTCCCAGCAGAAACCTCCCGAGCCTGGTCTTTACCAGCAGGCTCTCCATCAGCCTTCTGGTCTCCTGAGCTCTGACCAGAATGTCCTCTACAGAACAGCCTAAGCTGTTCTAGGGCTTCTCTTTCAGGCAGCATCTCTGAACCTTTCCAAACTCTTCCCACAAGCCATTCCCAAAGGCTCTTGAACCACATGGTCCAGTACAGCCACAGCAAGGACCCCACTCTTGGTACCAAATTCTGTCTTGGTTACTTTTTCTTCATTGCTGAGACAAACACCTGACACCCAAAATGAAGCAAGAAAAGGTTTATTTATCATACAGTTTCTGTGGATTTCAGTCCATAATCAGATGACTCCAAGGCAGGGTGGCATGGCACTGGGGCAACACTTCAAGGCAGCAGCCAGAGCAAAAGGGGGCAGCTGTTCATGGCGGCTGCAAGCGGCAAGGGCAAACTGCGCCAAAAGAGAGAAAACACACCCCCACTCCGACCTTACATTGTATGTTGGCTCCACCCATGGGCGGATGCAGAACTCACACTGCCAATCTCAGCGCTACACAACGAGTGAATCACAAATGTTAGATTCAGCCACTTTCTTGACTACATGAGGCTTGCGGGGGCCACCTATATACAAACTGTAACACTATCCTTATTCCTTTTATTTCTGTCTCATTTCTAATTGCTCTGGCTAATGTTTTCAGCACTATATAGAATAGGAGTGGTGATAATGGACATTCTTGTCTTTTCCCTAATTAAAAGGTGAAAGCTTTAATTTTATGGTTAGGGTGATTTAATGTGATACTGGCTGTTGGTTTGTCATAGATGGCTTTTATCAGATTGAGGTAAAAACCATGTATTTCAATTTTCCATAAGGTTTTTATCGTGAATGAGTGTTGGACTTTATCAAAAGGTTTTTCTGCATGGATTTGAGTTTTTTCTTTCCTTTTTTTAGTGAGGTTGGCTAGTGGCTTATAATTTTATTTATTCTTTCAAAGAACTAGGTCTTTGATTCATTGATTATTTTCTTAGTCTCAATTGTGTTAGTTTCTGCTCTGATCTTTATAATTTCCTCCCTTCTTTTGGTTTTGGGTTGGGCTTTTTCTTTTTCTAAATGTTTGAGGCATAACATCAGATTATTTATTTGTGTTCATTCCATTTTCTGGATGTGGGAATTCACTGCAATAAATTTCCCTCTGAGGTCTGCTTTCATTGCATCCCACAGATTCTGGTAAGTTGTAGTTGCATTTTCATTTGCCTGTAGATATTGTTTAATTTCTTCTTTAATTTCCTCTGTGACCCACTCATTGTTCAAGAGTGTATTATTTAATTTCCATGTGGTTACAGAGTTTTCACAGTTTCTCTTGTCATTAATTTCCAGTTTGATGGCACTGTGATCAGATAGTATGCATGGGACAATTTTGATTCCTTTGCATTTAGTTAAACATGTTCTATGGGCTAGTATGGTCTATTCAAGAGAATGTACCAGGTGAAACTGAGAAGAATGTATACTCTGATGTTGGATGGAAAACTCTGTACATGTCTATCAGGTTCATTTATTCACAGGTTTGATTCAGTTCTGTTATTTCTTTGCTGATTTTCTGTCTAGTTGATGTGCCTCTTTGTGTCAAGGGTGTGTTAAGGTCTCCTGTTATAGTTGTGTTATTGCTTATTTGATTTTTCATTTCTTTTTTTAAAATTTGTTAAATTTTATTTATTTATTTTTTGGTACTGGGGATTCAACTGATGACCTCATGCTTGCCAGGGAGGCGCTTAGGCCATTGAGCTAAATCCCCAGCCCTGATTTTTCATTTCTATTAATATTTGTTTTATATAGTTGAATGCTCCCATATTTGGTGCATATATATTTAAGATTGTCATTTCTTCCTCTTGGAGTTTTCCCCTAACTGGTATGTAGTGACCTTCTTTATCTCTTTTGACCATTCTTGGGTTGAAGTTCACATCATCTGTGAACAGAATAGCTATGTCTGCTTTTTTTGCGGGGGGGGGGGTTCCTGTTGCATGGAGTATTGTTTTCCATCCTTTGACTTTCAGTCTATGAATTTCCTTTTGGGTTAGATGGGTTTCTTATAGACAGCATATGGTTGGATGTTGTTTCTTGATCCATTCTGACAGTCTGTTTCTTTTGATTAGTGAATTCAGGCCATTTACATTAATGGTTATAACTGATATACACTGGTTTGTTTTAGTCATGTTATCTTTCTGCGGTGGTATCTTTACCTTTTCCCTCTGCTTAATTGTTTGCCCTGCTTGTTCTTCTTCTGTTGATGTTTTTGACATTGTAGCTATTTTCATGTTTATCTAGAGTATCTTTCAGTATTCTTTGCAGGGTTGGTTTGGTGGTCATGAAGTTCTTCAGCTGCTCTTTCTCATGGAACTATCTCATTTCTCCATCGATTTTGAAGGATAGTTTTCCAGGGTACATCAGTCTGGGTTGGAAGTTGTTTTCCTTAGGCCTTGAAATATTTCACTCCATGCTGTTCTTGACTTCATTGTTTGTGATGAGAATTCTGCTGTGATTTTGATGGGCTTTCCTTTATAGGTGATTTGCTTCTTTTCTCTAACAACTTTTAATATTCTGTTCTTATATTGAATTTCTGGGATACTGATTATTATATGTCTGGGTGTTGCTTTATTTTGGTTATGGCTATTTGGAGTTCTATATGCTTCACTTATCTGTATGTCAGTTTCCTTTCCCATGTTTGGCCAATTTTCAGCTATTACTTCTTTATATAGTCATTTTATATCATATATGTTTTCTCCTTTTTCATTTACACCCATCAGTCTTATATTGTTTTTCTTTGCAACAACTACAACTGCTGAATTGCTATTTCCTGATTCTTTGTTATTTTTAAAAGATGTTTCCTTTCTTCCTCACTAGCTCCAATCATGTCTTCAAGGTCTGAAAGTCTATTTTCACATTCATTGAGGCGGCTTTGCCAGCTTTCAATGGCATTCTTGATTTCCTGGATATCTTTTTGAATCTGTTTCATGCATTCTAATTCTTTCTTGTATTCTTCATTCAAGGTTTCCATCCTTTTGCAGTGCTCCTCTGTTTTTCCAACTATATCAATTCATTTCTAATCTCAGTTCCTTCACAGCTTCATGGAATTGTTTGTTTACTTCAGTTGCTATCCTTTCTGAAGTTTCAGGTGTGTGGCTTATACTTTCTTCTATGTCTGTGTCTCTTTGTCTTGTTTGCGATGGACTGGAGGTGTGAGATTGCATTTTGCAATTTTGTTTTGTCATTTTCCTGTATTCCCCTGTGGCAGGTGAATCCTATGTGCATGGTTAAGAGGCTCCAAGGCTAGGTGAAATTCACAGTGCATGCCTTCACCTCCAGCCAAGAGTACCACTGTGGATGTTCTGTTGTTGGGCAGTGTCTGGGCAGAGCCCAGGCATGACCCCAGGGATACTCCAAATGTCCCAGACTGATAATGGAATTGGCACGGGTCCCTACCAGTCTGTTTGTGAGGTCACAAGGTGCACGGCCAGGTGAAGTTTGCTGTGCACCCCTTTGGCTCATGCCAGACCCAGAGCTGTGGCTGGTATGCTGCTCTGGGGTGGTTGTGCAGAGCACAGGCAAGACCCCAGTGACACTCCATGTGTTCCAGGCTGATGGTGAAATTGGTGCAGGTCCCTATCAGTCTGCTCTCGAGGTCCCAAGCTGCACAGCTAGGTGAAATTCACTGTGCACACCTTCAGCTCGACCCAGACCCAGAGCTGCAGCTGCTACACTGTTCCAGGGTGGCTGGTTGGAGCCCAGACAGGACCCCAGAGCAGCTCCAAATATCCCAGGCTGGTGCTGAAATTGGTGCAGGTCCCTACAGGTCTGCTCACAAGATACCAAGCTGCAAAGCTAGGTGAAATTCACTGTGCATGCCTGCAGCTCATGCCAGGCCCAGAGCTACAGCTGTTATACTGCTGAATAATTTTATGTTGTTTAACCTAAAGTGGTTTATACTGCAGAGCCTGAGGATTACATGAGGATCCTAGAACTTTCTCATAATTCTGAGTCCTTAATTTTAAGTCTTTTAACATGACAGTCATGCACATTATTTCTTTATGTTTATTATAGTTCTTTACTAATTATAACACATTTTATGTTCTTTTTATTCCTGTTGAAAGTGGGAAAAAATATATGATTATAATGATGAGATAGTGGTGATAATGATGAAGATGAATGTTTTCCATATGCCACTGTAGAATATTCTGCATATTTTATTTTCCTTAATTCTCTCAATATCTATTAGGGTATATGCCACTTTTATTCTTACCTTAGAAACAAGCTAATTGACTTTTTCACTTAGCTAACCCTAGCCCTTCACAGAGCTGGTTTTCAATCAAAGTAAGTTGACTTCCAGAATTATATCTAAAGTAAGATACAACAGTATTATTTCCATTCTGTAGCTGAACCAATTAAGAAACAGAGTGAAATATTAAGTTTGTTAAGGCTGCCCAGTTTGCAGTTCTAGGATTCTAGTTTCCCTCTTTCTGTTTGGAGGCAGTAATGATATAGCACAATATTGTGGGATCAGAGAGACTTCAATTCACTTAGTACTCCATTAAGCACTAAATGTGTGACTTTGTGTAAAATGTCTTATCTTTAATTCACTTAATTAAAAAGTGGGAGTAATTGTACTTACTTCCTCAGCTTACCAGGAGAATATATATATATATATATATATATATATATATATATATATATTAGTACCTGTTATTATTGGTCCATACTTCATTCTCTATACCAGCTGTGTCTGTAAATGAAGGTCCAAGTCTGGTAGGTTTTGGGCCTGGTGAAAGGGTTGTTAATTTGGGAAAGTTGCTTTAGTAGCTCTCAGTCATTTTTTTTTCTTTTCTACAGTCATTTTTTAACATGAACCATAGACTGTTGGCAGGGGCTACCTGATATATCAGTACCTCTTTAGGAGAAGGCTAAGAGATGGATGTGGGATATGAGAAATGCAGTAAGGTCCTGATAAACTTAGCAGACCTAAAGTAATCATATCTGATAGTTGGATGCTTAATAAGCATCATGCTTACCTTTGTTTTTTAATTTCAAAAGAATACCACCAAACAAAACAAAACAGAGTAGAGTCAATCACAACAAAACAATGAACATGGTACATGACTTCTAAACAGGGTAAAAAGCAATCAGTAATGGCTGCCATAATACCTCTTGTTATGTGCAACATAACTGCCCATACCATTAGGGATAAAATCAAACAAAATAGAACCAAATAAAACCAGTAAAAACAACACAACACAACACAACACAACACAAAACAAAGCAGAACAATGTATGCAATGCAGAGCCTCAAGATACTAGTAAAACAGCAGTGGCTACCATAATGATTCTTGTTATCTTCAGAAAAGTTGTCTACATTTTCAGATATTTTACAATTAAAAACACAGAATAGAGAAAAAACAAAGCAATGAAAAGAATACAGGGTTTCTAAACAAGATAACTGGGCATCCTCAATGGCTACAAATATATATTTTGCTATCTTTGAAATAGCTGTCCATGCCATCAAGTATAATAAAAATCAGACAAAGCAGAATAAAACAAAACTAATCAAAACAATGAAGGCAATATGAGTTTCAAATCATGATAATAGATTAAATGGTCACTTCCTTATATTTTAAGATAATTCCTCCTTTGACTTTCCCAATATGTATTGTCCATTTTTGATCCCACTAACTTCTTTAGTTTGTTATGCTAGGGAGACAACACGAAATTCACCCATGTGACTGAACCATTTCATCCATCAGCATGATCACCAGTTGCCTCTATCCACCAACAAGAGCCTTCAGGTTATCTTCCTTTATAGCTGAGTAGGTTTCCAACACATAAAATTCCATGTCTTTCTTGTCTATTCTGCAGTTGATGTGCAGGCTACTGTACATTTTTTCTGGCTCCCTGTCACATAGGGCATTGTTCTCTCTCCTTTGACTTTCAGTCTATGAATTTTCTTTCTAGTTAAATGTGTTTCTTGTATAGAGCATATTGATGGATCCTGTCACCTGATCCTCTCTGCCTATGTTTCTTTCTATTGGTGCACTGAGGCCCTCTTGCACTGGATTGCCTCTGCCATGCTATTTTCTGGCCATTGGCTCCCCATTTTTCCTCTCTATTCAATTGACTGGCCCCAGTTGATGGTGCCCCACTGCTGTTGTTCCTGAGACCATGGTCTTTTTTATCTCTCTCTAGAATGTCCTTCAGTATTCTTTGTAGGGTTGGTTTGGTGGTCATGAGTTCCTTGAGTTGTACTTTGTCATGGAAGTATCTTGTTTCTCCATTAATTTTGAAAGAAAGTTTCACAGGGTACATCAGTCTGGATTGGAAGTTGTTTTCTTTGAGGACTTGCATTGCTTCACTCTAGCCTCTTCTTGACTTGATGGTTTGTGCTGAGAAGTCTGCCATCATTCTGATGGGTTTTCCTTTATAGGTGATCTGTTTCTTTTCTCTAACAGCTTTTAATATTCTGTTCTTGTGTTGAATTTCTTGGATCTTGATTATTATATGTCTGGGTATAGATTTGTTTTGGTTATGGCTAGCTGGAGTTCTATATGCCTCGCTTATTTGGTTGTCAGTTTCTTTTTGCATGCTTGGGAAGTTCTCAGAAATTATTTCTGTAAATAGGGTGCTGATGTCATTTGTCTTGAGCCCTGCTTTTTCATTCACATTTTTAATTCGTAAGTTATGTTTTTTGAATTGCCTAGCAGCTGTTGAATTGTTACTTCCTGAGTCCATGTTATTTTTAAGAGATCTTTCTTTTTGTGATCACAAGCTGAAAACCTGTCCTCAGGGTTTGAAAGTCTATCTTCAGTTTATTTCAAGTGATTTTGCCAGCTTTCAATGGAGTTTTTAATTTTCTGGATATATCTTTGAATCTGTTTCATGCATTCTAAATCTCTTTTATATTGTTCATTCATGATTTCCTTCATTTTGCTATGTTCCTCTATTTTTTATCTGTGTCTTCTTTAGAGATGCTTAGTAATTCTTTTATTATGTTTTTCCTTCTTTTACTTGGGATGGAATTTCTGTTCTAATTTCTCTTATAGCTTCATCAAATTGTTTCTTCACTTCAATTGACATCACTTCAGACATTTCAGGTGTGTGATTCTCAATCTCCTCTGTATTTACCTCTCCTGGACTTGCACTGCTTGGGTTGGACACCAGAGATTGCCCTCTCCCTCTTCATCTTGGCTATTCCAATTTCTTTGATACATGTGGGTAATGTGGTCCCAGGCACCCCAGCACTGACCACAACTTCTCTGAAGCAAAAGTGTTTGACTTTTCTGGCCCACGCTGACTGATGGTCAGTGCTTGTGCCTCTGCACTGAGTGGGGTTCCAGCCCACAGGGTCCCCCAGGGCTTGCATGGGAGTGGAACTGGCCCGGGCCTGTGGATCTAAGCTGATTAGGAACCTACATGTTGTAGTCTGGAAGGCACATGGGATCAGAACTGGATCCAAACAACTTCTGTGAGTTCGCCCGCATCCTGGAGCTGCCAGAAAGCTGGAATTTTTAGGCAGTGCTGGCTATGGGTATCTGATAGTGGGTGCCTGTGCCTCTGCACTGAGCTGGGTACTGCGACGTTTGCTCAGGAGTGGAAGTGGCCAGGTCATGAAGATCTAAGCTGGTTAGGAACCTACATGAAGTAGTCTGAAATGTGCACGGGAGCAGAAGTTGGTCCAAGAAACTTCTGTGGGTCTGCTCACAACCTGGAACTGCTGGAAGAAGCTTGCAGCAGTCCTGGCCCTGGGTTTATCCTGCCCATCTGCAAAATGGCTCCTGGCTAATCACTGTCTCCCATGGGTGGACTGCAACCATGCATCCCAGGCTCAACAGCTCTTCTCACAGGGTAAGTCTGGCTCCAGGCTAAGGCACCAGCAGCCACCACCTTCTTCTTCATTTAAATTCCTCTTTTTATTCTCACTGTGTGCTTCAATTCATACTTTAGATGCTTCCTGGGTCTAGGGGACCCACTTCCTTCTTTCTTGTCCTCTCCATGATGTTGTATTCGAGCATCTGAACTGTTTCTCTCAGAGAGACTGTTTACTATGGTGCTTACTGTTCTGCCATCTTTCCAGAAGGTACTTACCTTTTAGCTGTTCCTTTAAATGAATTGCTGGTAAACATGGTGTTGTATTATCTCTTTTGCTGAGTATAAATTGTCTTCTCAAGGGTAAGATTACAAAGGCAGTACTGGAATGTTCAGCAAAATGTGATGGCATTTAGGAAATGGGGTAATTGTGAAGATTGTTCTCTATGTCAGTGTGAGTACTGGTGAAGACCACTGACATATGCCTTGTGAGTGTTTTTTAAAGGTTGATCCCCTGAATAAATATTGATGTGTCTCAGAAACAGTTCTGTTCAGAATGATTTATGGTCTATGGTGCTATTACATGATATGAATTATCTGTGCTAGAAAAAGCAGACATCAAATGAATTTAGGGGACAAAATATGCAAATGAGAAGAAATGTCTTTTGCTTTTAAGAATATTTTTCAGGATTATATTTAAGAATGCTCTAGTCTGATGCTTCCTGGAACTGACAGTTGAGTTGTAGAAGTACGTGAATTGTCTGCTTCTTGCTGAGGTTTTTGTAGGTCTCCTCTTGCCAGACTTTGCCCTAGGGAAGGAAGAAAACAAAGTAAGAGGAGTGGAAGGAAGCTTAGAAATGAACAGTGGTGTCTAACCTGTCATGGCACCTGCTTCTCAATGGACTTGAACTAATTCACAATTGTTTCAGCTGTGTATTAAGCATCTAGGCAGAAGAAATAATCAAGTCAATCATACCTGTCCTGAATTTTCTGCATTAAAGTGAGCTCCAAAAACCATCCTGATGATTACATCTGTCAATATATCTGCATCTCTCTCTCTCTCTATATATATATAGATATATACATATATATCTACATATATCTGTATCTATATCTATATATCTGTATCTAATCTCTATCTATATATTGGAATCAAGTGAATATACCTATCTGTAAGTCCCACTTCTGTCACTGAGTTGTTATGACTCTATAGGAAAGTTACTTAAATAAAGTAACAAACAATTTGATTTACTTAAAGCAAATTACTTAAATAACTTTTCCTAAACCTCCTTCCACATTGGTACAATGGCATTAAGAACAATACGTAAATTTGTATAAAAATGAAATTAGAAATTCACATGTATTCCTTAACAGTGGCTAGTTTACAGTATATGCTCAGTGTTATCTCTTCTATGATAATTTTAACTCTTCCTGTCAAAATTTTATGGGTCAATTAATGCTCATAAGTTATGATTAAACCACTTTATTCTGCCTTTGAGTTCATATTTAATAAAAAATCAACCTTCTCTTCAGAAGATCTGAATGAGGTAATTCCCAGAACTTTTAAGTCAAGGAGAAGGAGAGACATCCTTAGCTGTTGACAAGTTCCTTAGGTATCTCTTGGCTCAACCAACAGAGATGAAGGCCTGAAGAACACCCGAGGCAACAACACTTACATCCATCCTGCTGCTAAGGCAGACAGAAAACTGGAAACTCAAGCCAGTGAGACTGCAGGTGCAAAAGCTGTTGTAAATAGGTGCCTATTCCAAAGTTACCTGGCACAACTGTTGAGAATGAAGGTCAGCCAAATTCATGAAGCATAACCTCTATTGCTGTAGAAGAGGAGTAGGGTAAAAAGAAGCCTTGAGTAAAAAGTTCTCCTTTGGCTCTTGAAAGTAGTCAACAGGGATGCATTGAACTTATAGGATTAGATTGAATGTGAGTACAAACAACAGAGTGTGTGTGTGTGGGGATGATTGTGAATCAGAGAGGGAAATGTATTGTCCTATTTCACACAGACATGGATACACAGTCAGTCTGTGGTCTGCATCTCTGGATTCTAGCTTTTATTTTATTTTATTTTTTTTAAATTTTTTTTATTTTAAAGAAAATAGGACAAAACAAAACAAAACAGAACAGAATGAAAAAAGCAAAAGAAAACAGTATAGAGTCAAACATAATATAGCATTTCAAAGGAGAACACTGCAAGCTATACAAGTTTTCAAAACATAACAACAGGAGATTAACAATGGTTACCTTAGTGTCTCTTGCTTTCTTCAAAATGGTTGTTCTTACATTTACAGACAATAAACTCAAACAAAACAAAGTAGTATAAAACCAGATAGATTCTAGCTTTTATTATGCAGCACTGCTAACTATTGCCTTTTAGAAATTTAGGGATAAAGACCATGTAAGAATCTAGTATACTGAGTTGCTTAGTAATAACTTTTTGAAAAATGATATGTAACCACTGTATATAAGTATATGTTTGTGTTTGAATATGATCTTCTGAATGTCCTAGATAGGTGGGATTTATATTACCAAAATCTAGACCTTTTGTAGCTTCAGAATGTTTTTTTAGGGGAAATAAATGAAGGAATTGGTAAAATACTTCCTGTAAATTTTTGTATTGTTTAACTTTAGAAACATATGGGGTCTTTAAAAGATTTCTGTTTTTGAACAAAGGAAAATAACATTCTTTCCTTTATATATAAAGGTGGCACAGGTGATGCTGTCTCCACAAAGGATAAAACTGAACTATTTCTTGTAGTAATGATAATGCAGTTAATAAGCATACAGTATGATTATTCTGCTGCTCTTATCATAACTGAGAGTGAACATTTGCAAGAAAGCAAGCCCTTGTAGGGAATGTCTCTTTGGTCCAGAAAAAAGGCTGAGTTAAGTGTATCTGGACAGGCATTAAATACTTAACCTTAGATTTATCAGCACCACTTTCTAATAACAGAGCTATAAGTATTTTCCTGAAGTGTGGCAATTAAAAACCCACATGCCCTATCATGCAGTGTTGAATCCTTGTAGATCAGTTAACCAGACACTGTTCCTGCTGGAATGATCAAACTGCCAAAAGCATCTAGGCAAACAAACACACTCTTTTGTATCTTTCTACTTTCAAACTACATTGGAAAGCAAGTAAACAATTTCCAACTTAATAGAATTCAAAGGAATGAAAGCATGGCATTTATGCTGTCTCATTTTAAACTTACCTAAATAGTTTAGCAAAAAGTTGTGGGTATAAGTATGTGTTTGACAAGGTAGCACCGTCATGCATTAATATAATGCAGTTGACATATGTGTACTGCATTTATAATTTTCAACTTTTCTATTAGACATATTTTTAAAAGTTTAAAGAAATAGGCAAAATTAATTTTAACAGTATATTCAGTAATCTATTTAATTAAACCAATCTATCCCCAACTATTATTATTGTAACATGTAAGCAATATAGAAATTATTAATGTAATATCTTACAATGTTTTCATGCTAGGATTTAGAAGTCTGGTGTGTATGTCACACTTACAGCCTGTGTCATTTGGAATAGTCATGTTTCATTGTACAGTAGCTGTGTGTGGCTGTGTCAGACTGTATGGCTCTGGAACCATCTTGAAGAGTAGATCCTCCTCAGTGGGAATTCCAGAGCTTGCTAGAACTGTCCAAGTCTGACTTCTAGAAAAAACAAGTTCTCTTAGTCAATATAATTAGGAAGAACAATTAAGCAAGGACAAAAATAGTTGTTTGGCGGTAGGTTTTTATCAGCACTCAATGGATTCATTTATTTATCTGAGGCATGCAAGAGAAGATAATGTATTCTTATAGGGCCACTCAGAGTCAGAGCTTTTCTGCTTAAAATCACATTTTCTTCTGGTATTCCGCTGTCATAGCAGACAACTGCATGTGCGGGCAGGAATGTTAAGGAGATCTGTATTTTCCTTTTGTCTCTGTTATGTTATCACAAGATACACTCGCTTTTGTATATGCTAGAAATTTAACTAAAGGAGTGACATGCACATTTCCTCCCTTGTCCCATTATCGAATAATCTAGGGTATTTCTGAGGGTGAAGTTGTTCCTTCTACTCACTATTTAAGACCTGCAAAAGAAAGTGATCTTGTCACTTCTGAGATTGTCTAATGCTGTTTTTGCCTCCAGGCCAAGGCAAAAAGCCTGTTTTTTCTCCACAGAAGGGTAATTTTGTTAGCAGCTTCAATTTTATTGTTGACAGTGTCCCTCTGTACTAGTGTTAGTACAAGGCTCATAAACCTTGGCAACTTCATTACTCACCAATTAGTTTCAAATGAATTTTACTGTCTGGAATCTAATGGTGCTGTTCATGGAGTAGGCTCCATGTCCATAAAGGGTTTCACATCTGACTGCCTGGGCGAATGGCAGAGTCAGAACCATTACTTCTTTAGATGGAAAGTCGGATTTAAAGGCGGTCCCTCAAGGTCTCTGAAGACAAATTGCTTTTTTTTTTTTTTTGCTACTGCTTTCCAATTCTGTTGATTTCATCTCCTTTTTCCTCGGATTCTGGACCTAAGTGTGAGAAATTCCCTGGAAATTGGACCAGAAGACTTAGACTCTTGTTTGACTTCTTCATATCTTGATTATATGACCTCAAATCAGTGGGTTAAAGTTTTCCAAGGCTCACCATGTTCATCTGTGAAATGGAGATGAAAAAGCTCATATCACACAGGGTTTTTATTAAAGTTAACTGAGATGATGGATACTAAACTGGTTTGTGAACTGTAAGTTATTCTGCAGATATAAGAAAGGACTATCCCAAAGG
The DNA here is from genome assembly GCA_004365215.1 of Cuniculus paca. NCBI lineage: Eukaryota > Metazoa > Chordata > Mammalia > Rodentia > Cuniculidae > Cuniculus > Cuniculus paca. The sequence goes on along the minus strand of RJWT010026537.1, from coordinate 470 downwards.
ATGGTGTATATCTGTGAAGAATAGGCTAATCACGAAGGTCATCTTAAGAGTCAGGAAAATTGAGGTGCTAGCTTAGATTCCTCTCTCTTTGAAATTTTCCCTTTCTAGTTTGGCAAGAGAATGACTTAGAAATGAAGGAGGCCTTATATGCATCCCAGCTGGTAGAGTAATCCCTACTATAACCTCGTTCATTTTTCTTCTCTTTTCAAGTTCATGTAATCATTTTCTTCTTATCTGTCATTGAACATTTCATCTTGGTTTCACTTGGATTAAGTTTGGCAATGAGCATCATTGTTATTTATTCCAAATCCAGGATAGGATAAGTAGGGTTGGTCTTATACATTCATATTCTCTGCCACTCAAGCCTTTGAATTCAGTTCATATTGCAGATTTCTGATTACACTGGAACAAAAGTGAATGTCTTGGTTGCTTTTTTCTCCTTGTTGAGACAAAATACCTGACACCCAAAG
>RJWT010026536.1:0-15782 GCA_004365215.1 Cuniculus paca | reverse complement strand
TGCCAGTCCAAGATGCCTGAGCCCTGCCATCCCAAAGTGCTTCAGCCCTGTCATACCAACCTTCTGGAGCCCTGCCCCTCAACTGTCACTCCAGCATCAGCTCAGCAGAAGACAACGCAGAAGTAACATGGTCTACAGCCAGGCCCTTGAGGATCAGATCCTTGAGGATCAGATCACTGAATGCTGAACCCCCTTTCCCATTCTGTTTATGGATCCCAATTGCCTTGCAACAGCATGCTGTCACCTTGAGTCACAGTCCCTCTCTCATTTAGTATCCTAAAAGTATGTGCTATGAAGTTTTTATTCCTACACACTTGGAGCTTCTGAGTCTCTAAACTAGGCTGAGGAATTTGGTAACTGAGCTGGTTCTCAGCTGCTCAAAACTTGTCTGAAGAGGGACTTAAGATGAAAATAAGTGATTCAGTTTTGTTTTGCTCCATTAAATGCGCTCCATTCCATTTTTGGCTGTGTGTGTGTCGCTGTCTGGCTCAATTCCTTCAATTGCATTTCCTCATGAAGCAGGAGCTGTACACAGATACGGGAGGGTAAAGCAGGCATCTGTTCAGAAGGCATCTGACCCTGGTAGTTTGTCTGGGAGGTGGCTCCAGATAAGCACTCATCAGCTGACAGGATAAGGTTGAGCAATGCGGCCCAGAGGTGTTGCTTTGGGCATTTACAGCTGGAGCAGGGCTGTCCTCTTACAATTCAGTAAGCCACACTAGCATTTTAGTTAATACCTGTCCAAGTTAACTCCAACTTGCCCTGCCCCGAGATCGGGCTTCCAGCTTGCTAAATTACTCAACAAAGTCCTGTTTATTTTAATGATTGTTGTCCCTGCTTATGTGAATCTGCTTTTCCTCATTTGTTTCTTCTGAGAGTCCCCAGGTTCCCAAACATACTCAAAAACTCACGATGTCCACTACTGTCAACGCTACCAGTGCCTTTCCATTCTCTGAGCATCAATTCTGTATCATAAAAGAGATAAGGATGATTCACAGTGCTTGTGAGAGGCTTTTCCTCCTCCTACAGGGATGCACTTTGCTCCCCACCCACACCACGTTGAAATACATGTACAGACATAAACCCCTCCAACTGGACTGGACACCCTCACATAGCAGTCATCCACCAGATGATGGAAACTGCAAAGAATGAAGACTTAAACTCACTTTCATCTTAGAGTACAAAAATCATTAGTGTGAAATGAAACAGACATCGACAGCACATACATATGTATGCATATACTGCATTTATATAAATATAAAAATTGGTTACTTTTTAAAGTCTTAAAACTTTTTAAATGAATATCCAAAATGCTGTGCTCATTTGGTTTGCTGCTTTAACACAGCACACTTTTACACAGATCCTAAAGGTTTCAAAATTAGTAGCTACGAAGTCAATTCTTGGTGTGATTTAGTTAAACACCACCCTGGTGCGTTCATTTATGTCATTTAATATATGACACACTGTGCAGTATGTATGATTTTGTGATCTTTATTTCTCTTTGTATTCATTTTAAGAATCTAAATAAATTGCTGTATTGTGCTTAATGTAAAACAATATTTGACTGATACATAATTGTTCACATAGATGAGGCACAGTATGATAAAATTAAGCCTGTATACTATATGTAATGCCTAAATCAAGGTAATTGAAATTTTCATCTCATTGTCATTTCTTCATGGCTTAGAGTTTCAAATACTTCTTTTCCACTTCTTCAAAAATATACAATATTCTAATTTAACTTTTGTCATCCCACTGTGCTGTAAAACACTGTAGCTTTTTCCTCCTATTTTGTTACTTGGAGACAGAGCAAATTTTCTTGCAGCAGTATAAAAAGAGTCACAATTTCCATCCTTCAGGTGGAAAATGAATGAATGAAAAAACCTACTAAAGTTTGGTATAATTCCAAACAATTGTGACACTTTGGATCATGATATTTCCCTCTTCTTTTGAATTATTAGTCTGTTTGAAAAATTTTTGTCTAAAAGTGTTATTACCCAAAATGTCTTCATGCTTAAGTAGTGAATATGATTTACAGTCATATCCAAGTGAATACCTCTCAGCACCACAACCAAGTAACCAGAACAAACAAACAAACAAACAAACAAAACCAGAAAAATTGTGTTCTAATTATACTATATTAATAATCATCACAGGTTAGCTAAAATAACAGATGTCCATTTAATTGATCCCAGGGCCGTGGATGTTATTTCTTCTTCATTTCTTCCTCATGCCCAAGTGGATTAGCAGGGTCTTCATTCCATACAGTCCCTTCCCTCAAGGGGTCTCAGCCTCTTTGAGTGACCTGTCCCCCTGTGAACTGAGGCACAAGAGCAGGAAAAATGTCCCGAATATGGAGGAGACACACCTGACCCATTTGTAACCAGAAAATATACGCACTCCTACAGTTCTTATATAAGACTTGGGTAGAACATAGTCATATGGCCCTATCTCCCTTACAAAGATGTGTAGCTTACAGTTGTGCCCAGAGGAAAACACAGATTTTGGTGAGCCCTTCATGGTTAGCCACAGACCACACTGCTGGTCCTCAAATACTACTTTCTTCTCTTGTGTCATAGGCAGAACACAACTTCCCCAAGAAGAAACTCCCATCCAGCTCAAAATCTAGTCTCTGAGTGTCGTAGAATTTGCCACATCATGTCTTTTTAGAAAGACTATTGGTTTAGCATCTATGAAAGACACACACGAACCACTTCTTTCTGCTACTCAACATCCAATGGTGGTGCAGGTTCATGAAAATTAGGTAAAAATTAACCCACCAAAGGAAAATAGCACAGCATAAAAGGTATTTGCTGGGCTATAGCATTCCGAAATTCACTCAGGCAAGCACTGTGAAGCCACACATATACACCCATCCTTTCACTACCAAGGTTCCCATAATTTTTTTTTTTTTGGTACTGGGACTCAAACCCAGGACCTCGCCCTTCCCAGGCAGGTGCTATCCCCAGCCCACAGAAGCATTTCTTTGTTTGAATCTGCTCCCTACCAGGAGCTACCGTTTACTGTTCAGATTGTCCCTCATGCTTCAACCAAGTGTGACTTCAAGGCTCTCAAATACATGTTGCATTTTGTTTTGTTCCTTTAACAGCTAGCTTGTGAGTTATGTAAGGAATATAATTTCTCAGAAATTTAAGTCTTCTAATATACTTGCAGACTGCTCTATATACCAGAAACTATCACCAAATTTCTTTCCCAGAAACAAACAAGCGAATAAACAAACAAAAAACTAAACAAAAAAACCTCTTAAACTTATCTTATTTGTTTGCTTCCTTTTGCCTCTGTCATTCTTTGACATTATTTGGAAAAGATAACGTACATGAGAAGGCATTTAACTTTAATCTAACCTTGGCAGAAAATGTGATTCTAAATAGACTTTTGTCTCTTGAAAGCATTCTTTATTTTATCTCTTCCTATCTAGTATCTTCCTAAATTGTATCATACAGTAGCTTCATCCCTTCCTTCCTTCCTTCCTCCCTCCCTCCCTCCCTTCCTTCCTTCCTTCCTTCGTTTCTTCCCTCATCCCCCCCAATTCCCCTTTCCCTCTCCCTCCCTCTCTCAATTTCTTTATTTCTTTCATGTGTGATACATGGCACTGGAACTGAACCCTGGATCTTTGCATCAAGCTACTTGTCCACACCCTCCTTCCCTTTATTTTCAACACTCAAAAATTACTCTGTAGCTAAATTACCTAGGCAGGAATGAATTTAGATCTTCCTGTCTCAGCTTCCCGGTGGTTAAACTACAGGTATGTGCCATCATACTTGGCTACTTTTCTTTTTTCTTAAACAATTTTGCTGTAATAGAATTCATACACGATAAAATTCATTATTTTAATGTGTGCTTTTAGTAGTCACAGTATTATAGTGATATATGATTATCACCAGTGATTCCACAATACTGATTCGATAAAGAAACTACGTCAATGAGCTGCAAGTCCTTAACCCTCCACCCTCCACGACAAAACTTAAGTCTTTTTTTTTTCTTGTTATCCTCCCTTCAACCTTAGCAACTGCTACTTTACCTACTGTTTCAATAGATTTGTCTTTACTAGATATTTCATGTAAATTGTATCATACAGCATGTGGCCTTTTTGTCTGGCTTCTTTAACTTGTTATAACATTGTAAAGATTGATCCACCTTGTAGCTATGTCAACATTTCATTCCACTGTATTTGTAAATAATACTCCAGGGAAAAACTATTACATTTTATTTATCCATTTAGTAGCTAATGTACGATTATCTTGGTTTCAATTTCTGGCTATTACAAATACTGCCAGTTTGAACATTTATGTACAAGTTTTATGGGATACATGTTTTCAGTTCTTTCCAGTATATTCCTAAAAGAATTTCTACATAGTATGATAGTCTGTATTCCACTTCTTGAGGAACTGACAATTTCTTTTTCAGACAGGCTGCACCATTTCAACCCAACAGCACTCATCAGGGGTACTAATTTTTCTCTGACCTCCAAGAGCACTGCAATTGGCTTTTTTTTTTTATTATACCACCTTGGTAAGTGTGAAGTAGTACCTTTTTATGGTTTTACTTTGCATTTATCTAATGCTTAATGTTAGTAACATTTTAAAGACATTGATTTGTAATATTCTTTTCTTGTTATATCATTATCAGATTTTGAATCAGGGTAATACTGTCTCCATAAAACTTGTTAATGAACGTTACCTTCTTTAATATTTTTCAAATTAGTTTTAATTTGGGGAAAATACACATAGCATAATATTTATCATTTTAAATGCACAATTCCATAGCATCAAGCTCACCTTTACAATTTTTGAAGAATAAACAAATGATTGATATTAGTTATTTAAATATTTGGAAAAATGGCATCAAATCAACCTATACCAGGATTTATCTTTGTGATGCATTTTTTAAATTATTGATGTAATTTATTTATTATTAGTATTCAGGTTTTCTTTTTCTTTTTTATTACTACATGTTTGCAGTCCAGAATGATTACATTCATCATGAGGAGTTGGTAGAAACACACAATACATCTTAACTCTTTTTTATCTTGTTCCCCTTCCCACTATGCTCCTTCTTTCCATATTTTGGTCTCCTTCACTTTTGCAAGATTGTCTATTTCCTTATAAGTCAGTCCTTGTAGTTTTTTTCTTAGTAGTTTTTTTTTCCTTGTGATACCAGCAATTAACATAGAGCCTTCAAATTTGTGATCTTCCTGCCTCAGTTTCCCAGTCATAGATTGAACCACCACACCCATCTCTTTCTAGTAATTTATCCATTTCATGAACCCTATGTAATTTGATAGTGTACACAGTTCATTGTAGTATTCTCTTATCATCCTCTTTATTTCTTTGAGAACAAAAGTGATGCCCCCTCTTCATGGTTGATTTTAGTAGTCTTTATATTCTCTTGTTTTTCCTGATCAGCTAATTAAATGATTGTGAATCTTTCTGTCTTTTTCTGTAAAAATAGATGCTTACAATAGTAAATTTTCCTTTATTCCCTGATTTATATGAATTCATAAGTCATACAATTCGAAACATCTCACGCAAATTGAGCAGCCCTCTCTTGCAAGTCATGGACTGCTCTCTTGCAGTGTATCAGTAAATCTTACCTTTCTATGTTCTTTGATATTGATAAAGTATTTTACTTCCTCTCCTTCATAAGACATCCTGAAAGGCATTTTCCAAATGGACCATTCTTTTTTTATTTTGGCTGCAGCAATATAAGAGTCTTATTTGTTCCACATCCTCATGGTACCACTACTCTTTCTTGTTGTGTTTTGTTTTTGTTTTGTTTTGTTTTGTTTTTGGATTTTTAAGACAGGGTCTTACTATGTAGTTCAGGGTGGCCTTGAAGTTACTACATTGCTTAGAGTGGCCATGAACTTGAGGTGATGTTCCTGCCTCAGCCTTTCAAATGCTAGAGGATTACAGGGTTGTGGCACCATGCTCAGCTACACTCTACTTCTAGTAAATTGGAGTGGTATTTGTTACATTTCATTGTAATTTAATTTTCTTATCTCTCTGATGACAACTGTAATTAATCATTTGTACATTTTCTTTAGCAAAATATCTTTTCAAATCTTTTTATTTTTTTATTCATTTGTGGCCTTAATTTTGAATTGCAAGAATTTTTATGCTTTCTGCTCGTTGGTCTTTCATTTTTTAAATGACTGCTTTGAAGAGTGTCTTAGTGGTTTTTCTCAATGCTGAAACATAACACCCAACACCCTTAAGTTAAATGAGGAAAGGTTAATTTCAGCTCACAGTGTGTAGAAGTCTCAGCCCATAGTTCATTGCCTTCAAGGCAGGGTAGTGTGGCAGAGAGGGATCATTCAGGGGAAGCAGCCCATGGAAGAAGAGGATGAAAGCAGCAAGCCTTCCTTTGCCTTCATTCCCTCCAGGGTACAAAACTTTTTGATAGAAACACTCACACCCAAGGTTGGTACTCCCTTTATTCATATCCAGAACTACACTAAACCAATCAATAAACTAATCTTGTGCCACAGACCCTTAACCTCAGTATCACATACGCTAATGCAGCATCATGCCCACCATCTAGCCACTTCCAAAAGCTCCACCTATGAGCACATGAGGGTTTGGGAGGACATTAAATACAAGCTGTAACATTCCTTCTTTCCTAGGGCCCTCAAAGACTCATGCACATACCTTTCTGCAAAAGGCATTTAGTCCACCTCTAAGAGTTACCACAGTTTCAGCATTGCTGAAAAGTCCAAGTCCAAAGTCTCCTGCAAGATTTAAGGCAAACTCTTAGTAGGAAGTCCCTGTACAAATGAAAAGAAAATCAAATACTTTCAGCACACGATGGCACAGGATAAACTTTCCCATTATGAAAGGTTTAAGTAGGGAGATAGAAAGGCATAGGACTATAGGAAGTCCAAAATTCAGCAGGGCAAACATTATGTCTCATAGTTTTATGTCTAGCATCTGGCATGATTGGTGGCAAGATGAGAGCTTCAAAAAGCTTAGGTGGCTGAACACTTACATTACTGCCAGTACTTGTGGCTGCCATGGCTTCACTCTTAGGCTGGCTTTGCTTACTCCTTGTGTCTTTCCTTGGGTGATTAACCATGTTCCTAGCTTCTCTAACATTCTGAACTTTCCACAGCACCTACAATTGCACACTTCACAGCCTCATACACTGCTCCTTAAGTAGCACATGCCTGGCTTCTCATGCCTTCTTCTGAAACCTGGGCTGACACCTTCCTGACCCCACAACTCTTGTATACAGCATGCATCTAAAACTAGCACCACATGGATGACACCAAAGCCTGCCACCAGGTGGGGCAGTGGCAATGTTTCCTTCTCTCTTAGTTGCAGGGGTCAAATAACTGTACTGGTAAACTCTATAAACCAAATCCTGAGGATCAACTTCCCTAGGCAGCCACCATGCAGGAATATTGTGCTCTGGTGTTGTTTCCTAGAAGCAAACTCTTTCACCTGTTGGTTCTTGTGATGGTCTAAGGTTATCTTTTCTATTTTCCTATTCTTTCTAAGCAACCAGGTTTTCCTACATTACAGGTTTTTAGCCTGCAACTTTACTGGAGCTTCCTTTATGCCATACTGAAAACTTTTGAAATCCTTCTGCTGGGTTTTTGCTTTTGAATCTCAACACACACTTGGGCTAAAAGTCCAGCAAAGTAGCCATGACACTGCCTCAACATTAGACTGCCTTGAAATTCCTTCCACCAGATTAATTAGTCCACTACACTTAAATTCAGTCTTAGACTAAGTCTCTTGACATGAGCAAATGCAGACAAATTTTCTGCCAAAGCATAACACACATGGTCTACAGTCAAATGGACAATGCAGTCCTTCTTCCCAATATAAACCTCCTGACCCTGATCTTTATCTGCAGTATTTTTATCAGCATTCTGGTTTTCTAAATGCTGACCAGAATCTTCGAGATTCAGCTTACGGAATTCCAGGGCTGCTTCTTCAGACAGTGTCTCCAAACCTTCCCAAACTCGTTCCACAAGCCAGTTCCAAAAGCTACTAAATTACATGGCCAGGTAATATCACAGCAATGACCAACACTTCTGGTAACAAAATCTGTCTTAGCTACTTTTCTTGTTTCTAACACAAACTGACAGACACCCAAAGTGAAAGGAGGAAATGTTTATTTTAGCTCACATTTTGCAGTTTTCAGTCCATAGTCAGCTGACTCCAATGCAGGGTGGTGAAGCAGAGGGAGACCACAAAAGAGAAACAATCTATGTAATAGGAAGCAGAAGGCAGTGAGCGGCAAGCAGCAAGGCGCCACCCTGCCTTCCCATTTTAATCTCATCCAGGCTAATAGCCCGATGGATAGTGCCAGTTAGAACTATGCTAATTCCAATCAGTGTACTTATTTAGTACAACAAAACTTTGAGCCCAGTATCACATGTTCTAGGTCCAGCCAGTTCCAAAAAGATGCACCTCTGAGTGCATGAGGCCATGGGAAACATATAGATACAGGTCATAACAATGTTCAAGGTCTATCCATGTTGTGGCATGTATCAAAACTTCACTCTTCTTGGCTAAATACAATTCCATACTATTGTACATATTTATGCACTACCATGTGATATTCCTTTTTTTACATGATATTTCCATACTTGTATACATTGAATAACGTTGAAGTCGGGGTAAGTATATCTAACATTGAGATCCTAGAACATTTCTCATTTCTTTGTGTTAAAAATATTGAAAATTCTTTCTACTCTCTTTTAATAGACCATACATTATTATCTACAGTCACCCTACTATGCTATAAAACACTAAACTATATTTCTCCAGTATCTAATGGATTGCGCTATGACAATCCTCTCCTTATTCTCTCCCCATTCCTAGCTATGACACTCAGCTTCTGATAGCTACTATGCTACTATCAACTTCTATGGGATCAACATTTTAAATTCCAATGATACAATGGAGCATTGGTCTTTCTATACCTGATTTTCTTTACTTCAAGTAATGTTCTCCAGGTCTAGCTGTTTTTAAACAAACCAGAGGAAGTCTCATTCTTATGACCAAATAATATTCAGATGTATGTACCACACACTATTCGAACATCAGTTCATGGACACTTATGTGGAGAATATTTTGAAAAGTAAATTAAAAAATTATAATATATTTTTATTATATGAACAAAATTTAACATTATGACTGATGTTATAGGTGCAATGCTAACTTCATTCACAAATGCTTTTGTTTGTGATAAATTTGGCTTGCAAACAGAAGTGTTTGGCAGAACTTTCTTTTTGTTTTCAAACTCTGTGTTAGATAACAATCACATTCTCAGACATCTTTCTTACACAAACATGAATGAGACCATCTCTTCTAGAATCATAGAATGAATTAAGTTCATGAACCGATGTATAATAGTATTGATTAGCACTACATGATGCAAAATAAAGTATCACCATGTATACATGCATATTCATTAAATTTGATTATTTTCCATGATAGTCACCTTTCAAATAATCTTCTTTAATATTATTAATAATTATACCTTATATGTGTTTCATAATTTATCTACGTTTTTGCAAAATAATGGAATGTGTTAAATTTGTGGAAAAAAAATAAAAGCAGAGGGCAGTAAACCAAAGTGGTGTATAGCTGCCATTTCTCTCAGCATAGCAAAAATGCTTTACAACAATTCCTGTTTCCTTATACTCATTTCACACATTTCTCACTATAAAATCTTGATTGGAAGGGACCATTTTATCTGTAGCAGTAAAATATTAGATAAGGGAAAATCAGACAGAAATAAAAACAAAACTTGTTCTTGTTATGACTCGTAAGTTGCTTTGAAAATTAGGAAACAGAAGAAGTACAATTGAACCAAACACTACTGAGTGAAATAAAGATTATAAAACACAGTTTGCTCAATATATATGATAACCATAAATAGATAGATAGATACATACATACATACATACATACATACACACATAGATGATAGATTAGGCCAACTGGTACTGTGTGTGTGCGGGTGTGTGTGTGTATGTGTGTGTAGGTGTATAGGTGTAACCTGTGAGTATGCTGTATTACAGTTTCAGGACTTCAATGTCCAAAGTGAGAGAACCATCAGTTGGCTATCCCACTTCATTTCCAGGAACTCCTCATGTAGCTAATCTGTAAGTAACTCAATGTTTGAATTAACCACTTGAAACTGTAACATGACCAGGGTTGCTTTCAATGCAATCACCCAGTCCTTTTGAATGGAGAATACACAGTAGAGTCTCAATACTTGAGCAAAACTGTTATCTGACACTGTAAGCCCTTTATGGGAGATAACTTTGGATAGCACGAATAAGATATTTCTCTAAGGATTTTTGATTCAGTCATGAGAATATAAGGCTGATGAGGAAAATATTGAGTAATGTCCATTTACTTTGCCTTTTACCCACTGACATGTGTAATATTCTACATGAACCTTGTAATGATGACATCATGTGTAGACTATTGGGATGTTAGGTCTGTCCCTGTAGGATCATGGCCAGAGTAGGTCTCCACCAAAAACCCTTTATCTTTGTCAGGAGCTGTGATGGTTCTAGGAGTGTCACCTGCTGAACTCAGCAGATGTGATGCTGGGATGACTCAGTACTACCAAAGATTCTGGAGCAGTCTTTTATAAGATTAAAAGAAACTGAAACACACAGAAAGTCTTCATCATCCAAAATCAAAAAGACAGCTTTGAGTGACAGTTACAGAATCCAACAAATTTAATACCAATCACCAGTTAATTGAAACTGAACGCTAAGGTGGTAGGGCTCCTGAGTCATCAGGAAATAATACTACATAGAGATGCTGGAACAGTGTAGTTTTTATTTTCCAGAGTTCCTGTCAAACCAGTTATGAATGGATTTGCATTTTGATGCGGAAACTACTGGGCCAAGTCAGTGTTTAGAACTTCTATTTCCCTCTGAGTGGGGCAGCAAGCCCTATAAACAGGTCATCTGATGCACAATTACCACACTCCTGATACTCAGACCCAGTCAGCCTTGGAGAACTTGGTGAGTCTGATAGCTTGAGTTTGTCTGTGTGTTGGTCTTCTTAAGTATTGAATTTAAGCAGGGCATAATGAGTTTGATCAGTTGAAATTATGATCATGCTATGGATGTTCTTTACGGAAGGGAAACTTATGACTGTGACATGGTGATATATCAACCTGCTTTTGCTTTATTGGTATATAGTTTGATGTTCACATGGAATAACAAGATGACAGGGAAAGTTGGATTCTAATTAGGACAGAACAAAACATTTCTTTCTTTTCTATATCTTTTCAGTGTCTCTACAAACGATATTTGTCTTAGCAGTTATAAGATCCTTCAGTTTCTCCTCAAGGGCCTTTTGGTCTCTACCCAGTCAGTCTAATGGGACTTGTGATTGCCTTTCTTGAAGATGTCATTTTTACCCAAGGAACATTCCTGGACTCTTTGGAATATAGATATTCTGTTTGGAAAAAATGTCACAAGATAAATGAAGATTTTCCCAAACTTGATAAAATAAATTGCTCTAGTGGGAGAAGCCAGAAAGTTATCAAAAGGGAGTTGAGACTCAAGAATGTTGTAAAAGAGAGCAATAATGAGACCTGAGAGTACATAAGATTTTTCAAATGTTGTCTGTGAGAGTTCCTTTTTCTGAACACTTTCATTATTTCTTTCAGATTCTGAGACCCTAGAAACATGTCTTACCAACAACAGCAGTGCAAGCAGCCCTGCCAGCCACCTCCTGTGGTCATAACTCCAAAGTGCCCTGAGCCATGCCCACCTCCAAAGTGCCCAGAGCCGTGCCCTCCTCCAAAGTGCCCTGAGCCATGCCCACCTCCTCAACAGAAATGCCCTTCTGTGCAACCTCCCCCACCCTGCCAGCAGAAGTGCCCGCCCAAGAGCAAGTAACAGCTTCAAGGTTCATCTAGGTCGTGAAAAGAGAAGAAAAATTGGCTCATCTGTTTCTGTTGCAGTATCTTCATATTCTCTTCAAGGGCTATCTTATAATCCTGTAAACTTTTATCCTGTAATCTGCCTCTGATAATCCCTGGCAGGTCAACAATCCTTGTGTACTGTAAGAAATCCTCAGCTCTGTCTATATCCCAGCTCTTTGGAAGGAAGAGCAGCAACTGTCTCCTTTGTCTCCATCAGATGATATCCTGCATGTCAGGGTGGCATCTGGCCAGCGAATTTTACCACCTAAGAAATTGTAACTTTTCTTTCACTTCTGAATAAACAACATTTTTTATTGAATGGTTCCATATTTTCTTAATTTTGAAATTCTTATTATCAATGTATCCTTTTGGTTGATTTCCATATTTGTTTAATGTCTAATTCGGGTTCCTTCCAAGTAGTGTGGTTTGAATTTGGGCTCATATCAAAAGTTATGCCCATATTATTCAAGCTCATAATACTTTCTTTAATTAATGTTTGATTGTTTTGAGAAACAAATTAGTTAACTCCTCCGAGTTTCAATCTCTCTGTGACAAGGTGAAAATAGGATATTTCTACCACAAACCAGCATGTGGTATAAAATTGAATCAACACACAATTTTTGCAGAACAAAGCCCAACACGTAATTAATGCTCATTACACATAGACACGTATTACCAAACAATCATCATTATTTTCATCAGTACAATTACCAACACTACTATATTTGCTTCAGCAAGAGACTTCAGATAGCTAGTATAATGACAAAAAAGATTTTCATTTTATTTTCCATTTTAATTTATATTGCATTTTAAAAATTTTGTGTACATCTTTTTGCAATAGTAGAATTTCAACTCAGAGTTTTCACACTGAGCTACACTTATAGCCATTTTTAAATTTTTCTTTTTCATCTCAATAAAGGATCTACCCAAATTGCCTAGCTTTTGTTCAAACTTGATATCCTCCTGCCTCACTACCCCACAAGTCTTGGATTTCATGCTTGTAGCATCACATCAGGTTAGAAAAGAACAATTTTTTACTCTATTGATTTTTAAATTGCAAATTTGCTTCACTTTTCTGTGTGATAGTGCAGATGCAGAACATTTGAGAATTGGTGAAAGATGTATACAATGATGTTGCCCCTTAATAATGTAAGTAGTATAGAAAAAAAAGGAGAAAAATGAAGAAAAAAGAAATCATGTGTTCTGCCAGTTGTATATATATGCAACCTCCTTGCTCTAACAAACCACAAAAATTCAAGGTCTTGGCATTCTCTGCTGCTCTAAAGTCAATTTTTGGAGAACTTAGACCATATAGTTGCAAGATACTAGGGTTTTCCATCTTTATTTAGATATGGAAAATTTATTCCATTATGCAGGCCATGTTCTCAATATTGGGCCTACTAGTTCAGAAAGTGTGAATGAGGATGATGGGAGTACTTCCTTGTGGTCCCAAGTGAACACAAAGGAAAACAGAACAGAATGAGAAGGGGAAACTCTCCACTACATTGCAAAATATGAAACAACACCTACCTTTGTATTACACACACTCCTGTATTAGATTCTGAGTGCTTTGAGGACAGAAGAAAGTTTCATTGATTCTCTCAAGTAACAGCACTTTCTACATGAAAGCTTTTATTAGATCATAGATGGCTGCCTTGGAGGTCAAACTTTGAACAAAGGTTTGTATGCATTGACCAGAATGACATGAATTGAGTACACCTTTCTGGGGATACCCTAAGTAGCCATCCAGCGTTTATAGCTCCTGAACAAGAGTGGAATTCTCATCACAAATATGAGAAAGGAAGACAGGCTTGATAATGTTGATCAAATCTATGATAAGAGGCTACAGAAGAAGGCAAGGAAGTTTCCTGATGATAGGTTTTTGAGATCACACAAATTTTGTGGAGCTTCAGTGCATGATGAGCCTGCTTGTTAGAAGGTCTTTGACTTTCTGAGAGAGCAGAAAAATTTCTCCTATGGAAGTTGTCATTGGAAGTTTTTCCCAGATTTCCTGAAACTCAGGGAGGATCTTTTATCAGTAGTATCACTCCAGTCATCTTCTGGGTCCTTATATTAAAGTCATTCTGCCTTCCTACCTCCAGATTGTTTAGTCTCACACTCATCTCCAAAGAACTCATGAACAACACCCTGTTCCCTAGTTACCTGTGGCCACTTCTGTAGCAGACACAATCATGCCAACAAAAATTAAGGAATCACTTTGCCTGCAGAGGGTCTCACTCAGAGGTAAGTAAGTTTCAGATGTCATAAGATCAACACAGGACCAGCAGATCCTCACAAATTTGATTAATGAGTCATGGTTTTAAGCCAAAGTCTGTCATAGAGGACTGTCAAATGTGTCTATGCTTTGGGTGGCAGTCACAGCTAAATTCATTATTGATCTACTTCAAATCCAACAGAGCTTCCTAGATGATGATGTTTTGCATTGAAAAAGAACTTTTTTTTCCTTTAAACTGTTTTTGTCATTGGTATTGTTTCATGATACCTCACTTTATGAATCTGTTCATCCCTAGATTTGGACTCTAATAAGCAGTGTGAATGCTAATCAACTGATTTTATATCGCTAGCATGTCAAGAAGAGGTTCTATATGGGTTTGAATTTCTGTTTTCCTATTCATCTGTTGAGAGACCTGAAGCAAGATCCTGAACTTTGGACATCAATGTCCTTATGTTATAAAAGTAACACCCACACTCTCATTATTAAATGGCAGCAGCATTATGACAAATCTATAATTAATACGGAAGATAGCATAATTGGTAGAATTAAGAGCAGCATGACTTTATTCCTTACTGTGATCACATTTGCACCTCTCAAGCAAGTGTCACACACAAGGAATGGTTATGGAAGAGTGAAAGTTCTCAAAGTTTGATATCATTGTTACTATAATTGTCCACTTCCTCCTCTACAATATGATAAATTTTAGTAGAAATTTATATTTCTGGGAAGGTGTACTAAACCAACATTTTGCCTGTACTCCCAATAATCACAATTTAAGCCAAAAATATACATATATATTTGTGGATGGAAGAAAGGAAAAAGCAGAGCATTTATGAATCCTGGGACCTAAAATTGACTGACACAGTAACAATTCCCTCTGTTTAATTTCTGTGGTACATCTCTAAGACACAGTAATGGATAAGATAGAAACATGAAAATGCAGGCCCAAAATGCCCCAGAAAAAGCTGTCTCTCTCTTGCATTAGGACCAAGAAAGCAGCAGCCAAGATAGAAGAAAAGTATGGACAAACACTGCCCTACTGCAGAGAAATGCCACAGAAGACTGTGAACTTCCTTCCCACCTGTGGCAGCACAGGCCAAAGGGAAAAACTACAGTGGTGCTTTTTCCAGGTACAGATGCTGGTCCATAGGTTTCACAAAACCTTTAAGAAAGAAGCCATACTAACCTACACAATAACATTCAGAGGACACTTATGGATTTTCCTTTATGAAGAATTTTACTGTGTCACCATCATCTTTAACCCAAAGGTATAAAGCAACACAAGAAAAAAGAACTATCAACAAAGACCTTTCATGAATAAAAAGGCAGCTCCTTCAATAAAAGTAATATAGGAAAAGAATCATATATAGCAGTCAATTTTCATTCATTCCAGTGATGCAACATTAGTCAAAATTTTTTTCTTCTAATTTTTGACACATTGACTAAATAAGAAGAATCAATTCCTAAGTTATCACTTCACTATATGAATAGAAATCTTTTGACAAAATGTGACACTCAGTCATGATTAAAGATTATCAATACACTAATAAATTATGGACATTGTTCAGTATTACAAAGCTATCAAGGAAAAATCCAGAGTTAACATTGTACT
>RJWT010026535.1:0-15780 GCA_004365215.1 Cuniculus paca | reverse complement strand
TGCAGATGTCATCCACATCTTCCCTAACATTTCAGCATACGTCTCAAAAAAACAAAAAAAATTCTCCCAAATAGCTGCAATACAACCGTCATGACTAAGAAACTAACATTAGTTAAGTAATGTGTGCCACTTAATATGTAACTTACATGTCAGTTTTACCAATTGTCCCCAAAATGCCTTTGAAATTTCTTTTAATTTATCCAGTTATTTTATTTATTTATTTTAATTTATCCAGTTATTTTATTTATTTACTTTCACAGTGTTGGGGATGAAACCCAGGGCCTCATGGCAGGCACATGCTTTATCACTGAGCTATACCCTCAAAAGCTCTTTTTTAAATCCACATTCTGATGAAGGTTGACATGTTACATTTGGTTGTCATGTCTCAGTTATCCTTTAGTCTAGAACAGACTTTCTGCCCTTTCCCTCTTTCTTCATTTCTTGACCTTTTTCCCCTCCTGTACTGAAGATTGAACCCAGGGCCTTCACCCTGAGCTACGTCACAGCTCTTCTTTCATTTTTTAATTTTGTGACAGTGTCTCACTAAATCTCCAAATTACCCAGGCTGGGTCCCGAACTCACAATCCTCTTGACTCAGCCTTTGAAAGTGCTGAGATTATAGTTGTGCATCATCCTACCCAGCTTTGACTTTGTCTTTTTTTAGTTGCTTGTTTGTTGTTGTTTGTTTGTTTGTTTGAGACAGAATCTCACTATGTAAGCCAGGCGTGGTGGCTCACACCTGTAATCCCAGCACTCAGGAGGCTGAGACAGGCGGATCGTTGTGAGTTCGAGACCAGCCTGGGCTACAAAGTGAGCTCAAGGCCAGCCTGAACAGCATAGTGAGACCCTGTCTCAAAAACACCAGGGCCGGGGATCTAGCTCAGCAGTCTAAGCGCCTGCCCGACAAGCGCAAGGTCATGAGTTCAATCCCAGGAGCCGCAAAAAAAAAAAAAAAAAAAAGAATCTCACTATGTAAACAGACTTGCCTTGAACTCACTCAATAAGTTAGGCTTGCCTTGAACTCGTGGTGATCCTCCTGTCTCAGCTTCCAATCACTAAATTATAGGCACGCACAAACACACCTGACTTTGTCTTTTAGTGAACGCCTCAATCTAGATTTGTTCTAACATTTCTTCACAGCGAGATGCAGTGCAGGTTAAGTGCGTGATAGGAGCACTTGTGTGGAAGTAGTGCCCTTGGATTACATCCCATCAAGGTACTCAGGGTGTCAGTTTGTTCCATTATCCATGCTGAGAATGACTTAGTGAAAATTTTGCAGGACACTCATTTTTAGATCCTGTTCCTGTGATACTTAGAGAGGGGTTGCATTGACATGCAACCCATTGTGAACCTGGGAAATGGCCATTTGGTGGCATGAGGATAGCCCAATCTATATGATGTGACATGACAGCTGAATGATAAGGAAAGAAGCAACTTACTCATAATAGAAACGTTAGGAGGTCTCTTAGTTGATTAGATGTTTTTATGAAAAACAGCTACTTTAAATGATTGGAATATAAAGCTGGACGTGGTGGCGCACGCTTGTAATCCCATGCTTATAACTTGGGAGGCTGAGGCAGGAGGTTCACTGGGCTGCTTAGTGAGTTCAAGGTCAGTCTGAACCATATAATGAAACCTTGCCTCAAAAAAGACCAAAAAAAAAAAAGGTTGGATTGTAATTATACCAATGTGCACATTAAACATTCCTTTACTTAATGCAGTTCAAGTAAAAGATTCCAAGACAGAATTCTAGGTGTTGTCAGAACTGGAATGGTTCTCATCCTGGACTCTGCTGAGATTGAGATACCTACATTCTGAAAATCACTTTTTTTTTAGCTAAGCAAAAGGAAAGAGTGAGGAAGCGTGGAAAGTGCTGAGTCTCCATGGAGAAGGAAAGCAGAGACTGGGAGGAAGTAAGGGTGATCACTGGCTGTTACGGTCCCTGACAGTATCTAGCTCTACTTGTAGGATGGGGAGCCTAAAGCCAGGAAGCCCTGGAGAAAGAGTTTTGAGGGCCCACTGCTATATCCCTGAGAGCTGGGAGGTACAGGCCTGGGAACAGAGGAGCAGACCAGCACTACTTAGGGGATAGTACTGAGGGTGGGGCACCAAGATGTGCCAGAATTGTCAGAGCCCTGGCAGGGATGAGCACTGTTTTCTGGGAAGGGGCTCTGGACCAGAGCCACAGGTTTTTTGGGAGGAGGTGTGTTTTGTTTTGTTTTGTTTTGTTTTGTTTTGTTTTGTTTTGTTTTTTGAGACAAGGTCTTGCTGTGTAGCTCAGGCTGGTCTTGAACTCACTGTGTATGTAGCTCAGGATAGCCTCAACCTCTCAGTAGTCCTCCTGCCTCAGCTTCCCAAGTGCTGGGATTATAGGCAGGTGCCACCACACCTGACTTAGATTTGCCAGCACTGTAAGTACCAATTCCCCGACAGCAATGCCCCTGGAACATTTTCAGTTTTTATTTATATTCATTTTGGTATGCATGGAAATATCAGCAACTAACCTGATCTCACTGATAGAATTTGTTTTGTTTTGTTTTGTTTTGTTTCGGCACTCGGGATAGAACTCATGAGCTCAGGCTTGCCAGGCAGGTGCTTAGGCCGCTGTGCTAAATCCCCAGCCCTGATAGAGTTAATTATGGTGAGACTAAAGTGATAATTTAAGACAAAAAGTGAATTTAAAGAATATGAAATAAACAGGAGTAGCAGGATGGTGGGAATCGTGTAGGTGATGCAAGAGCAGCTGGAGTTGAGCAACAGAGATGAGAAGACAGGGTGGGCTCCACTGCAGGGTAGGCAGGCTCTGGAACACCAGCTCTGCCCTTGCCAGTTGGCATCCTCCTGCCTCAGTGCAGCAGGATTTGCAGCCAGATGGGACCAGATGTCATTCTGAGGGCCCTTTCAGGGATTGCTTCTGCCTGCCTTGTTCCCCTCCTGTCCTCTCTTGGTCTTGTCCTGGCTGTCCATGGGCCCTGGGCTGTAGCAGGTGGTGCAGGCTGCAGGTGCATGTCCCGGTTGGGGCATGGGCCACCAACAGGCTTTGCAGGGTCTTCTCCCCTCCCCCCATCACGGCTGCATCTGTCTCTTTCCTCCACAGGGGGAGGGGTTGCACCAACTACGCGAGGCTTTGAAGATTTTAGCTGAAAGGGTTTTAATCTTGGAAACAATGATTGGGCTCTATGGTGAGTAGAGACAGACAGACGGACAGACAGCCCAGCCCCTGCCTGCCAGCCTTCCCCAAGCCCTTCTGGGGTAAAACTGGCATGGGCCCAGTCATGAGACTGGAGAAAGTGCCTGCCCCAAGCAGGTGTGGACCTGAGAAGCCAAGACCATTCATCTTTCAGTGACCAGTCATCTCCTGCACAGGTGAAGGGGGCCCTAGAAACACAGACCCCACCTCGGGGGTCAGACCTGCGCCTCTGGGCATTGTGGCTAACATGGTTTCCAGGCCAGCGTGGAACCAGAGATCACAGATTTTGAGTTTGGGAGAAATTATGGACAGTGGAAACCAGACTTCACATCAGCAAGGGATTGTAGGTAACAGCCAGACTTCCGGGGTGATAAAGTCAGAGCCCGAAGCCACAGGAGAAGTGTGGGTAATGGGTCTCGATTCATAGCCAGTCTTCAGCTCTAAAGAAATCGGGGGTGACAGCTCCAGGTGACAGAACCTGTAGGCCCACAGGACAATCAGTCATAGAGACTCCAGAAGTACAGGGGACCCTGTATGACAGAACCAGGCTCAGACCATAGGGGACTCTGGGTAATTCACCACTTAGTGGATCCTTTTTCCCCATAATCCCTCCTGGCCCTTGGTATCCCCCATACAGCTTCCACTTTGGTCCTCCTAATCTGCCTTGCCATTCCCTTTAAGAGATCAGGAGAGCCAGACACTCCAGCATTCATCTAGCAGTTCCCCATCTAGCTGGTCACTTGAGGAACCAGACCAGCCCTGTCCCCACCTTAAGAGGGGAGATGGAGGTCTCAATGGAAACTCACCAGGCTCCTTCCCTAAAGCCTCCCGGCACCTATTCCCCCCTCAGCCCCCCTTGGCTCCCCAGCCCAGCCCTCAGAGGCCAGACTCGCACCGTCTACTCTTCTCAATCTCCCATCAGGCTCCTAGCTTACAGAGCTTCCTGCAGCAGCAGGCTCAGCTGGAGCTCCTGGCCAGACGGGTCACCCTGCTGGAAGCCATCATCTGGCCAGGTAATGGCAGGGTGGGCAGGCAGGGGCAGCGCTTCCAGGAAGGGCCTGGGCAGGGCCTGGGCATGCAGGAGGCACCTCCCAGTGCTTGGCTTGGCCAGCGGACATTCATTCTTCATCCTTCCATCCATCCAGCAGATGGTGACAGGCACAGAGAAGGCTCTGGTAACTAGCACTCCAGGGAAGGAGCATCTGCTCTGTGTCAGACACCTGCTGGCACTGGCTCCAACACATCAGACAGTCACCCTCCTGGAGTGTAGGGGCTGGGGGCCGAGGAGAGCCCTGGCATTGGCAGTGGAACCCAAGGCGGGATATCCCATGGTGGAGTAAGTACAGGCACCTGGGAAAACACAGAAATGTTTCCGGCTCAGACCCATGTGGGGGTTGTGGGTCACAAGGGAGGGCTTCCGGAAGGAGGTGATGTCTCAGTGGATACTTGAAGGGCAAGGATCAAGGGAGAGTGAACAGGCAGAGGAAGAGCAAAGGCCAAGAGACCGGAGAGGACCTAGAGAACTTTTTCCTCAGTGTTGCTGAGAGGCGAGAGCCAAGCCTGGAGGATCTGACAGGGTCCAGATTCAGGTCCAAAAAGGTTCTAGAAGTAGGTTGGGGTGGCATGGGAGAAGGTAAGATTTCAGGAAGGCAGTACCCCTCCCTGTCCTAGAGATGAGACTGAAGACATCTCTCTCAAAACCAGAGCCTGTGACTGGTACTAGGGAGAGGAAGGGGTTGACTGCCCTCAGGCCTTCGCTGCTCCTCACCGACCCACTAAGAGGCCTCCCAGCTGCCCTTTGCCCACTTCTAGCCACCCCACCTCACAGTTCATAAACACACTGGACACAGGCCTGGACATTGTGCCCAACCTCAGAAGAAACTAAGGGAAAAAGGGTCAAAGTTAAAGCCAACTCTCCTCCATTCAGCAAAATCACAGGGCCCATCTGCTGAACACCAGGCTGGGGTGGGTGCTGTGGCCCTACCAAGCAACTGGGGCCCTGCCTTGGGGAGCCACCAGTTATCTGTAGAGGTTTTGGGGAAGACAGCACCCAAGTACATGGGTGAAGAAACTGTTACTTCTCACTGAATGTTGGGGACAACATTTTGGGTGGGCGGCGGGTACCAGGAAATGACCTCAGGACTTTGCACTTGCCAGGCAGGCACTTATGCCACTGAGCTATACCCCCAGGCCCAAGGGGACAACTTCTTGCAAGAGGGGACACTTGCATTGGGTCATGAAACATTCTTGGGTGTGCCAGGTGGAGAAGGTAAAAAGGACAATCCCGACAGCCTAAAAAGGCGAAAGGCCCAGGTTGGAAAGTGTGTGTGGTCCAAGTTTGCAGAGCCCCTCCCACCAGCCATCTGGCTTCTTGAACTAGAAACATCGGGACTCCCTCCCAGACCTCCTTCCCACTCATCTGTTCCCTTGAGGAGCTAGGGAAGCCCTGTCTCCTCTTTATGAGGTGAGACTGAGGTCTCAGTGGAGATACACCCCGGCTCCTGCTGCCTTGCAACCAGTTGGCACCTGCCCTCCATACCCCTCAGCTCCAAGGCAGCCAAGGAATTTTTGGGACTAAGGGATGAAATCCCAAGCTCTCAGTGCCTTTCTAGGCGTCCCCTACTGCCTCTCTGAAAAGGGCCGGGGCAAGAAATAATAAGGACACATTTGTGCCTCAGGAGCCCAAGATCTATCCTTGCCTGCCTGCCTTCAGCCAGCTCTCTGTCTCTGACAGCCCAGGAAAGAAATGCCAGGCATTGAGAAGGCCTGTTCCCACTTCAGTGACCACACACCTGGAAGTGTGGCCCTTCAAGCCAGGATGAGTCAGGCCCTGGAGGAAGAGGTGCAGGAGGAGGGGAACTGAGAATAAATTGGAACTTTCTGTATTGGCCCAGCACACACAACACATGCTAACTAAAGACCTGGATGGCACCCAGCATGGTGGCTGAAGTAGGAGGATCACACACTTAAGACAAACTTGGACAGTTTAGTTAAACCCAGTCTTCAAATAAAATTTTGAAAAGGCTGGAGATGTAACTCAGTAGTAGAGCACTTAACTAGCATATATAAGCTTTGGTTTCAATCTTCAGCACACCACAAAAAAAAAAAAGAAAAAAAGTCATGTTTAGGTTATAATCAATACAGATTGTGCATAAGATCCTAGGTTCAGTCTCCAAGTACCAAATGCTGCTGCTGATGATAGTAACAGCTACCACCTCTGTGGGCCGCCTGGGCTGGGGTAGGTATATAATCATCTCTAATGCTTAAAATAAGCTTACAAAAACAAAGGCATGGTGGTGCACTCCTGTAATCTGAGCACTCGGGAGGCTGAGGCTGGAGGATTGCCATGAGTTCAAGGCCAGCCTGAACTACATAGTGAGACCTTGTCTAAAAAATAATAAATAATAATAAGTTTGTCAGGTGAGCAATAGCTATTTTAAAGATGAAGAAACAGAATCAGAGGCCTTGTGATTCTGTCAGGGTCACAGGGATAGCAACAGTAAGATCCAGCGGTCCACCCTAGGTTTTTCCTCTCAAATGCTGGCTCCTTTGACTTCTCTAGCAAAGGTTTGCTGACACCTCTGCCAGGCAAGGCACTAAATAGGGCTCCAAGGAATACCAGGGCCCCAGAGTTGTTTATGTCTTCATCAGTTCATAGTGACCAGACCTGTAGGAGACCTGGGTCAAAGCCACATCAACCTAGTAACCTTAATAATCTGGAATTTACTGTAAAAAAACCACATGCCACTCACGGTCACATTAAACTCATTTATGGCAAAGGTATGACAATGGCAAGAGTATTATCTCCATGTTCCAGATGAGCCTACAAGGTATGTGGATTGCCCAAGGCCACCTGACTTGAACATGGTGGGGCCAGGACTCGATCCCAGCTGGGATGGAAGCTCGTGCTCTGTGCCACTACCTCCCATGCTCCCTGTCATTGGGCATGGAATGTCCTTTGACAGTGACTACACAGACCTGCCTGTTCCAGAGGTGCCCAATCTCAGTCCAGATGTGTAGGCCTCTCAAGTAGCTAGGATACAGGGGTGAGCCACCATATTGAGTGCCATCCGGGTCTTTAGCAGGATTATGTTAGGATTATGAGAATACAGCTCTCTTTACCAGTAGTTCTCTCAGTGGAAATCCAGTGCTTGCCACAGCCCAAACATCTCTCCTAGAAACAGCTCTAGAGGCTCAGCCAAGTCCTCCATCATGGGGCTGGGGGGTCTCCCCTGAATCTCAATTTCCTACTGGAAAAACAGCCTATCCTGCCCTGCCTGACCTGCTCATTGAACTTTGGGAGGGACTGAGATGATAGTCACAGAAAACTTCCATAGCTCTCATTCTGGGTTTGGAAGGATAAGCAGGACTTCCAGTGGTAAGAATGCCTGTTACTATTTCACTCCAGGTTGGAATATTTCACCATAGCCCCATTGGAACTGACTTCAATCACTGTTGGAGCTGCCTGGCCCTCAGTCTATCTGAAAATGTCCTTGATTTAGAGATAAGACAGCTGAGGCCCTGATGGGTCAACTTGCTCAAAGCTGCCCAGTAGAACAGAGGCAGAGCCTGGCCCCTTCCTAAGCCTTTTCCCCAAACTGGTGGCCTAGCCCAAGGAAAAGAAGGACAGGAGCAGTAAATTTGTTTCCTTAGTTTACCCAGTTATGAAATAGGATGATTTTTGTTTTTGCAGTGCTGGAGATTGAGCTCACTCTAGGCAAGTGCTCTGCTACTTAAAAAAAAGAAACTTTTTTTTTGAAACAGGGTCTTGCTAAGTTGCCCAGACTGGTCTCAAATTTGCAATCCTCCTGCCTCAGACTCCCAAGGAACTGGGATTACAGGCATGCACCCCCATGCCCAGTTAAGAACTAAACTTTCAACAGGGTATTTGCTATGTGTTACACATTTCATGTAAACATGGTAGGCCTAGTTACCCTTGCTTGAGAAAGCAGGAATCAAATAGCGGCGCTGAGTATTTTTATTGGGCTGGGGGACTCAGAAGTCCTGAGGGAAGGTACTAACCGGCCTGCAGGTGCCCTTCTTTCCTGAAGCTCTACCTCCCAGGTGCCAGGTACACTTTGTCCTGCCCCCTGCCAGGCGGCCAGGAGGAGGTGGGAACCCCATATGGACCTCCTAACACAGCCTTCTCCTTCTCATTCCTTCCTACAGAACCAGAGCTGGGGTCTGGGACAGGCCCTGGTGGCATGGGCACCCCTGGCCTCCTTCGGGGCAAGAGGGGAGGACATGCAGCCAACTACCGGATCGTCACCCCTAGGAGCCGGAATGAGAGAGGCTGAGGGCGGTGGTAGCCCTTCAGGGTGGACCACACCAGGTTTCCCTTTCCAGCCTGGACTTGGCCAGCTGCTTCCAGGGATCACCAATTCCTATTTATTAATGTCCTCAGGGTCCCTCTGCCATTTAGGCTTTAAGGGTAGGCAGGTCTCAGTCCTGACACCTGTACATACCTGAAATCCATCAGGGACTGGGGCTTCAGAAAGAGGTAACAACCGAGGCAGGCTTACTCGGCCTCGCTCAGGGGCTGAGCCTTTCTTTCCCCTTTTCAAAATGGGATAATACAGGCCTAAGAGCGGGTAGAGGTCCATAGCTTCTTGTCTCATCCACTTCCAGGCTGAGAGGCACTGCAGAAGCCAAGAGCGGAGCTTTGCCCCACCCTCGGCATGTGCAGGGATGCAGGGGTGTGGGGAGGGCAGTCTCCATCCTCCTCAGGCAAACTTTGGGGAGCCCCCTGCACAACCTCCTCTCCTTGTTTCCTGGTGCTGGGTACCCACCCCTAAGGCTGGGCCATCTGATTTCCCGACAGGGGTGAGTCTCCTTGTTTCATTTCTGTCCCTCAAGCCTCCACTCCCTCCCCAGTGTCCCAGGTCAGGGGTGGGGACGTGGAGAAGAGGCTGTCTGAATGACACACCCTGAGAGGTAGATACGTACTGGACAATAAAAGCCCCTACCTGGGTCCCACCCAGCCTGGTTTCACTGTGTGCTTGGACTGGGGCAGCCCAGTAGGGTCTGTCTAAGCCGAAGCCCAACGATGGGCAGGCATCAGTTGGAAACCAGTGATGGATGGTGCCACAGGGTCCAGCCCAGCCCTGGAGGACACAGCTTGGTGGAAGAGGCTACAGGGCAAAAGCCTGATGTAGCAGGACATGAAGGAGCGCTTTCCTACAAGTGGTCATTCATTCACTATTCACTCACTCATCCCCAATGCCAACAAAGAAGTCAGAAGCAAGTCCAAGGAGTCCAGGCTAAAAAAACAAACTGGCTTTTATTCTCAACAAGTACCGAGACAGCATGCCAGTGGGGGTGGGGGCATGCCTTGTACCCAACATGGCCTTTGGTAGACAGGCGGGGCTCAGGTTATCTGCCCTCAGGCAGGGCCTGTGCCCCTGACCTCTGCTAGGGGGGCCCAGGACCCTTTGGATGGGCAGGTATCCCCCTCCCTTCAGTCACCAAAGCTTCTGTGTCCACCTGTCCTCCAACCAGAAGGGACACAGCACCTTCCACATGGCCTGTAGCTGCCAGTGCCACCACGGGTTGTTCTGTGGGGAAACCCATGCGCTGCAGCTGCTGCAGCCTGCAAGGTGCATGGAGACAAAGAAGGCATGTCAGGGCCGCTGTGGCATCCACACCAGGGCCACCAACCCTGCCCACCTTGCCTTACCGCAGAGAAGAAACAGAGGATTTAGGCAGCCACAGGGGGCCCTGGGGCCCTTGAACTGGCCCGTCCAGGAGTGAGGCTTGAATCCCCTCCTGCAGCATCTGCTCATCCAGGGCCATCCACAGTGGGGTCCCTGGAGCAAAGGTGGACCTGGCCCAGTCCAGATCCACCTCCGGGGAACCCTCCCAAGTCAGCTGCACGGGTCCTAGGCCTGGTGGAAGCCTGGCTGGATGTTCATTTTGGGACCAGGAGGGAGGGAAAGCCAAGTAAGGAGGGCCAGGGACAGCAGGCCTGCAGGAGCAGAAACAAAGGAAGGTGTGCCTGCCAGCCACTGCCATGGCTTCCACCGCCAGTGCTGGGGCCATGACACCCCTCTCACCTCACTGCAGCAGGATGGGTGACAGGCAGTTCAGCTAGACTGCTTGGAGTGGCGAAGAGCTTCAGTGGCCAGCACCGGGCCAGGGTCCTGCACAAGACGCCCTCCTGCAACATCTGCAGTCGCCGCTCTGACAGCTCCAGCCATGAGAAGGCCCCAGTCGTATCTGTCCGCCCAAGGCAGGGCAGTTGGTCAAGGAAAACTGAAACCAGCAAGGGGTTGCCCAGCCCTACACACCAGGCCGCTTGCCAAGTGTGTGCTAGGCATTCCCTTGTATCTCACTCACTACAGCCCTTGGGTGTCATCACCCATGTCAGCAGCAGAGGCTCAGCAAAAGGGAACCAGCCTGAAGCTCCTTGGCCAAAGAAGAAAAGCCAGATGTGCCTCCCCTAAATCTGGCTCTCCCCACCCTCTGCCATCCTGACCTGCTCTGTTTTCAGGGCTGTGTGCCTGCTCAGGTCTATGACTCTCCTAGGAAGAGTCCTACTGACCACTTCCTGCCCTCAATCAGACCAGCATGCTCCCCATTCACACAAGCCTGGGCACCTGGTGTCCCGAATCAGAAACAGACTCCTCTGGAATACTGCCAGGGATCAGCCTGTTCACTGTGGTGACCAGTATTCAGCATCTTTGGAGCAAATGCCCATGTTTTAGGGACCTGAACAACAGGTCATAGGTTGTCCTCTCAATTCCCAGGGACTTCTTGACCTTTGCACTTTCTGTGCCCTCTGCCTGGTCTGCTCTCCCACAGCCCTCCACCCAAATCTTTTCTCTTCCTGTGTGCCTCAGTTTAGATGCCACATTCATGGCAGGCCCAGATTAGTGTCTCCTCCACCCTCTCACACTCCCCATGGAGCCCTTTAAATTGAAAATGGCACTTCCAACTGGCCCTGACACCCCAGGCCTCACTCAGAGTCGCTCCTGTGATGTGTGTACAACCAACTAGAACTGCCTGGGGCCTAAGCTTCCTGTGCTGCTTCTTTCCCAGACACCCAAGGGGCCCAGCCACAGAACCCACAAGGCTACACATGCTCTATGCGCTAACAAAGGATACAGGCTAGGCCAGCAAGGAGGCCACAGAGGAGATGCAGGAAGGGTGGCTCAGAGCACAGCAATGGAGTTAAGGCAAGCAGCAGCCAGGGCAACAGTCTTGGTGGCAGCAGCCCCCAAAACCATCGAGGGCAATGACCCGGCCCAGCCAGCATGGCCAGGTGGACTGGCATGTATCCACTGCCACCACCTGCACTAGACACCCCAAGGCCTGCCAGCAGCACAGCCAGCAGCCCGGTGGCCAGGGAAAGGAGGGTGGAAGTGTGCAGGAAGCGCAGTGTGCCCAGGTGGTGCTCCTGCCACCAGCCCAGAGCGGGCAGCAGCAGCAGGCTCAGGAGCAGGCCTGGCAGGGTCACGTGGCCTAAGGCATGAGTCAGCAGCCGGTGCACTGGGAGAGAAAAGGGGCTCATGTACCAGGTTGGGAAGTGGGGGGCTCATCATCCACCAAGGCCACCAGCTGAGCAAGCTTCCCCCATCAGGGGCCAGCACATAATCATTAGCAGAGGGGACCAGGGGCTTGCAAACACTATGGCTACCCCTCTGCTGTGTTTACGGGATCCACCACTCAATCTTTTCACCAGTGACTGCTCAGCTCTCACTATGCCCCAGGCACAGTGTGCTGCATACATATTTACCAAATTCTTCACATCTGGCTAAGAATATAAGTTGTTTGCATCCTGGCGTCCCCCACTCTCCCAGCTTTGTGACTTTAAACAAATCCCTGAATCTGACTTCCATTTAAGTTCCTTAAATGTAAACTGGAGCTGTTATTATTGAGAAATAGGTGTTCAACTGGGGTTCCTCCTCCCCATCCCCATACTTAGCTGAAAGCCTGTTTTAGCCTCACTTTTTATGTCAAAAGCTGACAGAACTGCTGGCCAGGCCTAGTGGCACAGTCATGTAATCCCAGCACTCTGGGCAGTTAAGTTGGGATTGTAAATTTCCACCTAGCCTGGGAAATTTAGCAAGACCCTGTCTCAAAAAAATAAATACATAAATTTTTTTTTAATTAAAAAATTAGCCGGGGCGTGGTGGCACACTCCTGTAATCCCAGCACTTGGGAGGTTGAGGCAGGATGACTGTTGCAAGTTCAAGACCAGCCTGGGATACAAAGTGAGCCCAAGGTCAGCCAGAACTGCAATAATGAGACCGTCTCAAAAAGACAAAAATAAATCAATTAAAATTAAAATTGAAAAATTTTAAAGGCTGGGGATATAACTTAGTGTGAAGGCCGTAGGTTCAACCACCAGTACTACCAAAAATAAATAAATAAGAACTCCTGTCTCCGAGTTCTACCGCATTCTATTGGCCCATTTGCTAGATCTGCCCTCTTTCTTGGCTGTGGATGAACCAGTCATGCTCATTTCTTTCTAAGGCTGAACCCTGTTACCACCCCATGACACTGGATCTCATCCCTGCTTGACCACTGCAGAGTACATGTGGCTCCTACCAACTAGTCTCAGACCCTACACATCTCCAGTCCATAATGTCCGTGTCTGTGAGACCTCTGAGGCTGGCCCTCACCCTGCCAGGGGTCCAGCAGCAACTCTGGGACCAGGGTGAGGCTGGGGCCGGCTCCCACCAGCCACAGGCTAGTCATCAGCAGCATCAAGACAGAGGAAGCAAGAGGCAGCGCTGAGAACAGTAGGCCAGGGGGCTCCCCAGCATGCATGGTTTGTTTGATTGAGGATGGTCAAGGTTGGTCCTGGGCCTGTGTGCTGCTGGTGAAAGAAAACACCAACAGTTATTATTGAAGCTTTATCTCACTGATTCCCACAGCTACTTTACCAAGAGCCTCATTTTATAGAAGTAGAAACAGGCTGAAGATGCCGGACATGGTGGCTTACGCCTGTAATCCCAGCACTCAGGAGGCTGAGACAGGCGGATCATTGTGAGTTCGAGACCAGCCTGGGCTACAAAGTGAGCTCAAGGCCAGCCTGAACAGCATAGTGAGACCCTGTCTCAAAAACACCAGGGTTGGGGATCTAGCTCAGCTGTCTAAGCGCCTGCCTGGCAAGCGCAAGGTCGTGAGTTCAATCCCGGTGCTGGAAAAATAAATAAATAAATAAATAAGAAACAGGCTGAAGAGGCAGCTCAGCCACAATAGTTAGACCCCAAACCATGTGTTCATTAGCCATCTGCCCACCATGAAGATGGAAACAGGGCAGCCACAGAGTCCCAAGTCCAGATGACCCTGAAGAAAAGTCTCAGATAAGAGAAGTAGGGCTAGGAAAGTTGAACTGGGGCCCTGGACTGATGAAAAGAGGGGTACAACCCCCAGGGCAGTAATGGTAAATCTATTGCACAAGTGCCACAGCAGGCAGACAGAAAAGTGTGAGCTGTTTTTTCTAAACTAAAAACCTCAGTATTCAGGTTTAATTGCCATGTAGGCACTCTGCGATAAATAAGTGGGTCTGGGGGTTGCAGTTTGGGCACTTGGCCTCTAAAAGGTTTGCCATTACTGCTCTAGAAGAGAGGCAGCAGGAGTCCCATATCTGAGTATCTTCCTCAGCCTGGAACACAGCCCTTCTGGCCCTAGCCTCCCTTTTCACAGGAAAGTTCTAGTATCTGCTCCACCTCTTTCTGCTGTATGTCCCTAGGCAGTTTTCCCAAACTCTGAGTCTCTCCTGTCCCAGCCCACAGCCCCTATTCAATAAATTACAGCTACCCCAATGACTATGGGTGGCATCCATAGCTATCACCTGGCCCACTCGCCAAGGCCCAGCCTCAATATAGAGATGGCTGCTCAAGACTACTAGCTAGTTTCCTGGCAAGTGCAAAGTCCTGAGTTGATTCCCCCCCCAAAAAAATGGACTAGCTGGTTGACGCTATAGCCCCCAACATGGCTATTCCCTATCCACAAAGCAAGGCTTTTCCTCCTCTGTGCTCCTTCCTTATGTCCAGTCTGTCTTCCAGCCCCTGCTGAGCCCCTTCACCCCTGGCCAGGCCTCTTTGTCCCAGAGCTCCTGCTGATTCAGGGCAGAAAGCAGGGTCCCAGCAAAATAAAGCTATTTCCTCTCCAAAGGCTTCCTGTGCGTCTATCAATTTCCTGCAGGGAAAATGTGGGAATCTCCTCTGCCTACAATGTTCTTCTCCCTCTTTCCAGCAGACAAACACCTATTCATTCTTTGAAGCCAGTTCAAATGTCCCTTTCCTCTCCCTTCCCACATCATAGAGCCTGGTCTTTTGAGCAGTTGGCCCATCTCAGTTGGCAGGTGGTCTGAGTTCAAGGAGACGGGGCATTCCTCTTATCCCCAAATTCCGGACCACATAGCCAGTGATTTTTATGTGTTCACTTAAAGACGCTGTTTGGCTCTTGGCCCAGCCCAGGAAGTTGGGGTGAGCCCTGTCCTTCACTGGGCTCTCGCACCCACTAGTGGAGCTAGGCTGAGGTTAAGCAAAGTGGGCAGGTACTACCTTGCTTGCCAGCAGGGCCTGGAGCCAAGACACCCACTCCAAGCTTCCTGTTGCATCCTCATAATCCCTCCCACCCCCACCCCATGCACCTTAGTGAGGGTAAAGGACTTGCCTAGGGACACAGAACCGTGCCTTGAGCCCTCTGGATTTATAAAATGGGTCTGTGCACCATCAAGCCCTGCCTACCTTGTTGGGAAGCCAGGAGTACAGAATAGGAAGTCAAGCACAGGAAGACTTCAGGATGGGGGTGGGGGTACCCCAGGGTCTAAGTCGAACTCAATTTGTGACTTTGGGAAAAGTACTCAGTTTTCTTGGGCCTCAGTTTCCATTTCTGTTAAAACAAGGGTATTGGAAGAGAGATGATTAAAGGACTTTCTCAAGCCCGACCGTTACAGGGTGGGGTGGGGGTGAGTCCTCGGGACCAGGAACAGCATTCTAGGCCTTCCATCCAACCGACCGACCTAGGCCCCCACCCTGGCCGGCCCAGGCACGCATTCGAGGTACTCACTGCGGAGCATGCCCACCACCCCGGAAGACCAGGTGGGGCCCCCCGCTGGGTGTCGGCACTCTGGTCGGACACCAAGGTGCCCCAAACCCACTGCGTGCACACCCAGGCGCGTGACCCCAGCAGACCAGCAGGCGCGCCACCCCCTCCCACTCTCACTCCCGCGCTGCCCGCGGATTAGTCAGCAGTTGTTCTAGGCCCGGATCCCTTCCCCCCAACCCTCTCGCCGGCCTCCGTTTTTCTCCAGGGCAGACTCTTCAGAGACGGTCCCTAGAGCTAGCGGACGTAACCATTCCGAACGACCTAGCCTCGTGCGGCGAGTCGCTTCGGTTCGATGCTGACACCCGCTCACCGGCGACCTAGCCCTTACAGTGCTGTTTTGTCCCATGCGTAACGTCCAGCACGTTTTAGAAAGGATTGGGACAACAATTTCAGGCGTGAAGAACAAGAAATTGGTGGTTCATCCCTCCTTCTTCTACCCCCCCCCGCGTGGCCGAGACCAATGGTAGCGCCCGAGGTTGCGGGTTTCGGGCCTGCGCAGTGCGGCGCTTAGAGGGAAAGCGAGAGGT
>RJWT010026534.1:0-15790 GCA_004365215.1 Cuniculus paca | reverse complement strand
TAGCAAACAGCTAATAAAATGTGTATAAAAGTAACCCACTTGTTGAGTACACTGGTTGAATTTTAAAAGATGTTTAAAAATACTGGAAATGAAGTCATCCATTACATGGGATGACTGTATTTGTTATTCCTTTAAATCCATTATGTTTTAATCAATATATCCATGGATCCAAAATCTCAGAAGAGTGCCTGCCCTAACATATGCATCTAAAGTACCTAATTTTTAACTCAAAGATTGGCATTGCTATGTTCTAAATCATCCTGATGCACTGTCAACACATTTAAGGGAGCTGATTGTTAGTTCCTGAAAGCTAATATGCAGGCTATAATGTACCCTGAGTTTTGCAACCAATAAGGCTAGTACTATTTTAACTGCTAAAGTGGTTGTATATCATTCTTCACTAACACAGAGCTTTGGAACAGAAACAGATTGGAGCTTACTGCTAAGCATTTTATATTAACTGGTAAATAGTCACTCTGACCAGGGTCAAAGGAATTTTATCCTTACACACATTTCAGGTGACCACAAGCAATAAGCCCACAGCATTGCTTGTTATTTCCAGTTTCTTACTCAGGGTTGGTTGATACAAAATCTTTTCTGCCATGTTTCACAGCTCTAAGGATAGCAAATTTTCACTGTGGAACATGTATAATTTAAATTATTAATCACATTTTTCTTGCTTGAGTCTTGCACATCTCTCACTTGCTTAGGAATGAAAGCTATCAAAATTGAAAGGGGATGTGGAAAAACTTAACAATTTAAAATCTTACTTACTGAAAAACATGTGCCCCTAAAGCAGGAAAAAATGATTATATAAATCACTCACTTTTTTGAATACATGACTTATTTTTATTCTGTAAAGTTCTTTAAAATGAAGATTATATTATTGATTATCTGAAACTTCAAATATCTTCCAAAATGGAAACTTTCCTGTCTCAACTAACTCTGATATGGTGATTTAGAGTTAGTTCAAAAATTAAACACTCACATCATTTTATCTTAGTTGTGTGACAATCGCTCATGAATTTGTAGGCATTCAAGTGCAATATCTGTAACATTCTCATCTAGATTTTGGAAAATTGATATCTTCCAGAAAGAAAGAAAGAAAGAAAGAAAGAAAGAAAGAAAGAAAGAAAGAAAGAAATTAATTCACAGTGCTGCCTTGATGCTGTCAGCAGTCCACCAAGAGAGTTTAATGATTCATGTTGCTGGAAAACACTCTGCTAAATATGGCTGATTGTTTTTCTATCCAGAAAAGTCCACAGAGGCCAAGAAAGGCTGTTTGTATATCCAGCCGCCTTTTCATGAGAGGGCAAGAAAATCCCATCCATCACATACACATGTTCCACTTGGCTTTGGGGTGGCACTGGACCCCAGGCGGATTTAGCACTGAAGCTGGAAGAACCACAGGCCTTTGAAGAGGCCCCAGCTGTACCTGTTACCTGAGGTGAACCGGAAATCCCTGATGACTGAGTCTTCTGGTGACTTGACATTCCTCAGGCTTTACTGGAGAGGTGGCCGCAGTGTGACTCAGCTGTGAGCTGTGGCTGGGCCTTGCTCTGTCCTAGGGGAAGAATAGAGGAGAGAGAACTGAACGTTTGCTAACGCAATTGCCATCTGCCACTGTTAAGTCTTATGGTGACAGAGTGCACGTTAATGCCAGATAGACTGAGAACACTCACCATCTGTTCATTGCCCTGAAATAAAATTAACTAGGTCATCTGGATTTGGAAGCCTCGCTGGAATTGTTGACATCTATTCCCAACCTTAAGGATAGAAATCTTTCCCTGAGTTAACAGCATTCATATTACGCAGAGAAATAGATTCACTATATTTCTTCTAGTGGGAAAGCACAGTTAGTTGGTGATACATTGATAACAATCTATGTGTAACAATGAATAATGGAATTTGCAGCCCTTATAGTATTATACTTGTAAGCAATATTACTAACTGAATGCTTCTACAGGAAAAAAAAAGTATGATAAATTTAATTTTAAGAAGCATGTGCAAAATCTATATGGTCTTTATTCATCAGTTAATGAAATGCAAATTTCTTGATTTTCAGGCACTCGGACTACAAAGGAACAATAAGGACCTTAAGACATTTTACTTCTGCTTAAATACTTAAAAATGTGTCATCCATGTCATAACTGAATCTAGAATATAGTTGAACAACTGGTAAAAATATTTTGTTTCCCTTAAAAGGGCGGCAGGAAAAAGTTTTCATTCAATTTCTGCTCTGGAAAACCTGATTTTCTTACTCTGTGTGGTCTGCCTTCCATTGTACTCCTCTTACTCTGTTCTCATATCTTTCAGTCTAGTGTTGGTCTGGCCAGTATTAATACACTAGTGAATTTCGACTGAGTAGAAAACACAGGAGAGAAGGAAAGGAAATGGGAAGAATGGTTATTCTCAGTCTCTTATATTGGTCCTGACCTGAATATAGTTCTCCAAAAAAATGCTCCTTAAAAGAATAATTTAAGAGGGAAAGGTTACTTTTTGGAACAGTTTTTGAGCATCAATAACAGGAAATAACACAGTTAATTTAGACAACATGCAATGTGCAGATTTGTTTTTTGGGTTTTTGTTTTGTTATGTTTTGTTATTTTTTTAATTTTTTGTTTGGTACCAGGAATTGAACTCATGACCTTGCACTTGCCAGGCAGGTGCTGTACCACTGAGCTATATCTGCAGTCCAAATGTAGATTTTCAGTACATCTTAGACCCCAAGAGATTCAAATTTTAAAATGACCATTCATGAGAAGGGTTATTGACCAGCCTTTCCTGTAAGCAATACCTGGCAGTAGAAATTTCTTTGGCCTCATATTATGCCTTAAATTTTAAAAACATTTTGTGATCAGAACATATATTTTCAATCAGTTACTACGAATTTAATAATTTACTACTGTATCATCATTAATTTATAGTTCTGGAAAAGACAAAGAGATTTCATCCTTTTTATTCCTATCTCATTAGATAAATGAAATATAAAGTCTACGCATAAAAAATGATAAAAAATACCAAATTATATGAAATGTGCCTAAGAGAATACACCATGACTGCAATCTAAATTAGATCCCCACCATTTTCTCATTTAGTACTTTTACTTATTATTCTCAATAACTTCAATCACTGCCAACAGAGTATTGTTTCTAGTATTGTAACTTAATCCCTATGTCTTTACACAACCCCAAATGCTCCATGAAGACAAGTGATATATGAATATATATGATAATATTTGCCACTTCATACTTAGTGCCTAAACAGTGTCAGAAATACTGTGGGTGTTCACCAGATGCTTGTTGAATTCATTTTAAAATACAACATATTCATGGAATAGAATGAAAAATAAGCAGATAAAAGTTACATTCTTTCCTTCACTGATTTACTTATTTACATATTCAGTGGAGTTTATTGACCACATGCTATGTCAACATTGTCCTTAGAGCTATGAATAAATAAATGAATAAAATGAACATAATTACAGGCTGCATGGATTTCACAGTGGAGAATACCATTATTAGCTAAACACACTATAAAAATATTTCATTATAGCTACACACATAATTGCAAAGTATACTATTAAAGTAAAAGTAATAATAGAGATTTGACCTACCCTTAAGTATTAAACAACGATAAAGGAATGCATGCCCGTAAATCAATAGAAAAATTATGATTTTTAGACACAAAAGAGGTGATTGGACTGAGGTCATCTGGCAGAAAACAAAACATGCTTCTTGGAAATTTCATGGGAAAGTTGAGCCAGTGCTGAGTGTTAATTCTTCCTTTCCTTCAACATCCAAATATATTCATAGAGACATCTAATAGTGTTTGAAATTAATAGGTAAACTATATTTGAATATTGTATTTCACAAGGTATCTGTGTACAAATTATTAAAATTTTAACTTTACTCATTTTATGTGTCGCTTTTTTAATTAAATATATCACACAGTGCCATTTTCCTTTTCACAGTTACTCAGTAAACCACAAAATATTATACTTCAGTTGGTTAAGAAGCATCAAGAATCAAAGTTTCTTCTTAAAGAAATTAACTTCACATTTCTTAAGAAAATGACAAGTCAAAATAATAACAAAATGCACATGAATGACCATAATTAATCAAACTAAGTCGCTTTTAAATTAATTGCCTTTAAACGTTTTCCAGGAAAGAATACCACTGTTTAAAAAATGATCATGCTAGATAGGAATGATGACACAATTCTCATTCCATAAATGATATACCTATTTAATACAAATTTATTAGCTATTTGAGAAAGGAGTTTAAATTGGAAGCTATTTTAATTCAAGAGTTACTTATTTGTAGAGTTGCTATTGTAAATGTAAAAGGTAGCATGCCATAAAGTACTCTATGGGGCAAAATTTTGTTTATTTGGAAGCCAGACCCACACCCTATCAAAGCAAATAAACTTGGGCAATGACCTGAACTCAGTTTCAAAGCTGAGATTCTGAGTGCTTGGGCTGCAGGGAATTATTATTTCCTGAATAAGACTTTATACTGGATCCGGAATTCACTTTCTCTGACCTCCAGCCAAGAAAGGAAGTAGCATGGATGAGCAAGTTTAACACTTGCTCTAGGGATTTCTCAGTAGCAGAAGCTAAAAGGGCACTGTAATTGAGGAGCCAGACCTGAACTTAGCACATTCTGCATTGAGAGGCCTTCTCTAAGACCTTAGACAGCAATGTGACTCTGCTCTATGACCTACAGACTTCTGAAAGAAGAGGCACATGGGGCAGGGTGTTGGTATTGGAGCCAGCACAACAGGAGAGGAAGGGAAGGAAGTCAGAAAGGAAGGAAGAGAGGCCCTATCTGTCTGCCAACTTCAGAATCAAACAGCCTAGAGTTGAAACTCAAGCTCTCCTGTCTAGCACTCATTTACTAGGTTAATCACATCTCCAAGCACTACAAGTTCTTGAGTTACAGGTACCAATAAATGTTAGCTTTTGTTACTTTGTTATTAATACTTTTTTTACACCATAAATGGGAGAGAAGAAAGGGATAAAATTCTGAGTTTGTGTAAAGCTTCAAAGATGCCATTTCTTCCAGCTATTTCAAACCCTCATCTTCACCTCAAAGACCACACCCCAATTTGGATTCTTCAGGTAAGGAGCAAAGCAACTATTTGGCACAGCAAAGATGGAGTAATTGGCCTCAGGACTTATCTTCCCAACAGGGCCTCCCGTGGAGGAAACATTTACAATCAGATAGTTGCCATGCTTGCCCAGAATTTTTTTTAAGCAAATTGAGTCAGTAAGTTGGAGAAGGCAAAATTAAAAAGTGCTTTTTATCTAAGTCAAACCTTGTTTTTCGACTAGTTTTAATATATCTTGATGAAATGCTTTCTAAAGTTCCAACCTGGTAGTCAAAGCAAAGATAAATACAACTAAAATATCTCAGATCAAAAATTAATAAGTAAATACAAATAGAAAAAACAAATTCTTAATAGCACAGCTTGAAAACTAAATGTAGCACTATATAGGAAATAAAAATAACCAGGATACACAAATTCTTTCAAAATAAAATTTTGGATCTTGAATATCAAGTCATATGCTTCTGAGAAATGGGGGAGTTCCATTATTTCCTCTGAAAATGTCAAGACACAAAATGTTACTTGTTTTTTGATATCAATGTACTGTGCTTCCGGGGAAGTTTTCTGAAAAGATACTTTAAGCTTACAAAAGAAAAAACCCACACTTAGTTTTTTGGAGAAAAAACACATTTTCTTTGACAAGTAAGCAATGATAATGTTCTTCCAAAACACTCAAGAAGAAAGGAAAGTAACTTTTACCTTAGCAGAAAGAAAGAAATTTACAACAAGGGGAGATGAGGCAAGAGTTTAAATTTTCATGTCAGTCTGAATTTATCAGGCAAAGAAGAGGGAAAAATAACTTCAGCTTGTTAACATCAAATTTCCTGGTTTACTGTAACTTTTTGAAAAGAACTATTTCATAGCAGAATGTTGCTTCTCTAGTACTCCAAAGTGAAAGTTTGTATCTAAGGAGATTCTTTCTGGGATCTGGATAAATCCCCACACCCAATATCCCTTACAAGGTCTTAGGTAGATTGGATGCCTTCCCTAATTTTGCTTAACCTAGAGCTTTCACACTATAGTTCTTGCTACTCCTAAAAAATATGTTCATATAATGAAAGGAACAATCAGTGTTCTCATGTTACTCTACTACTTCATGAATATATTCATTTGCATATACAGTCTTAGTAAGCATCTACTGTGATCCAGGAGATGATAGATAGATAGATAGATAGATAGATAGATAGATAGATATTGACTGTAGCTACCGAAATGCTAAGAAAACAGTGTGCAGAAGATTTTTTAATACCAACAGAATTTGATAATGGATTTTATATGGTGACTAAAAGAAAAAAAGCATTATTATGTTATTAGCTTTCCACCACTCTCAAAAGAATCCCTGAGATAACAGACTTGAAAGATGAAAGATCTATTTTGGCTCAGAGTTTCAGAGGTTTCCATCCAGGGACACTTGGAGCTTTTGCTTTAGGCCTGTGGCATGGTGGCACAAATATCAAGGTGAAACATATGGCAAAGAGGACTGTTTAGCTCATGGGGACCAGAGAACAAAGTCAAGAAGGGGCTAGGGTCCCTGTACCTCCTTCAAGGATGAACCCCCAATACCTAACTCCCTTTTACCAGGCCCACCTCCTAAAGGTCCCACAACCTTCCAGTAGCTGGAAAGCTGGTAGCAAAGCCTTCAACACATAGGCCTTTGGGAGATATTTCCAAACCAGAGCATTATCAAAAATTATTTCAAGGCATTTTTTATGAGAGTAGATAGCAGTCTTTTTAATTTGGATGTAGAATACCAAAAAGGAGTAAGTTTGAGTCTTTTTGGGGAAACTAAAATTTCTATTTTACTGTTCAGAGTAGCCTATTAGGTAGGTTGTATACCCTGTAGGCAGTTGGATAAATGACCAAGGCAGATAGAAAGATACCCTTAGGAGTTGTTTGCTTGTTAGTAGCATTAAAATCTGTGGGAGGAAATAAAATCATTCAAGTAAAAAATAAGCAAAAGGAGTAGGGGATGATTTAAAACTGAACTTTGAAATACCCCAATATTGAGATAAGAAAGAGACAGAAAAGTAGAACAGGAAAGTGGAAGCTGTGAAGTAAAATAATGAACAAGAAAGTGGTTTCCCAA
Organism: Cuniculus paca; assembly: GCA_004365215.1. Classification (NCBI taxonomy): domain Eukaryota; kingdom Metazoa; phylum Chordata; class Mammalia; order Rodentia; family Cuniculidae; genus Cuniculus; species Cuniculus paca. The sequence goes on along the minus strand of RJWT010026534.1, from coordinate 8,595 downwards.
AAATCAGTTGAACAAAATGTAACAAGAAGATTAGCTGTGTCAAATTTTGATCACTGCAATGTGGACCAAGAAAGGGGCTCAGATTTCACCACTAGGTATCAATGAGGATTCGACAAGAGATAATTGCTGAAGATTTTGAAGAAAGTGCTTTCGTAGAATAGTGTATGGTCTTAATGAAATTGCTTCATTATCGTCATCGAGGAGATTAGATGATGAGTACATACAATATGCAAAATGAGTCTTGGTTTAGCAATGTAGCTCAGTAGTAGATCGCCTGCCTAGCATGTATGAGGGTTTGATCCCCAAAACTGAACTTGAGTAATTTGTCACTGGAGTCCAGGAGCTTAGCACTATGTCTGACACGAAACAGGCCTTCTAAAATCCTTTTTAAACATTGGGTATTTGCCTTGACCAGTGCTTTATTTTGTGTTGTTCACCACAGATGGGAACCTCTAAAAGGCAGAGATGGCACTCCTGAATTTGTGATACACATTCCCAGAACATTTTCTTCTTCTATTATATTCTTAACAGATGTTGGCAATGGAAATGAAGAAATATGGTGATTCTAGCAGTGAATTAAAGAAGCAATTAGCAATGAGGATTGCCAATCTTCACTATCAGAGACCTTGGCAGTTTTAACAAAAGGCCCCAAATTTTCTTCTAGTGTCTCTTCTCAGCAGGTAGAATCTTAATTTCCCATCCTTTAAATATGCATTGACATTAGTTATTTGGTTCTAACAATAAACTGCAGAGAAAATGTCTGTTTGATTTACAAGATTAGGTCATAAAAGGCAATATGGCTTTTGCTGGGCTCTCTCAAGACTCAGACCTTTGAGCATGATACTCAGGGCTACCCTATAATTGTCATGATGGGGATAGCACATGGACAACACTTAGAAAAAGATACCAAGGAACCCCAACTATTCCCAGTCCATATGCCAGACAGATGAGGGATGGGCCCAGTCCCAGTTACCATCTGACCACAATCACATGGGAGGTGCTGGGGAGAACTACCTGGCAGAATCTGGTCAAATCCTAAAGCTATCAGTGACTATAAATATTTGCTACTTAATGCCATTACAGTTAAGTTGGTTTATTATACAGTAACAAATAATGGAACAAATAACAATGCATTTATTCTGTCATGAAGGAACTGGTTCAAACAACAGAAGTCACTTTGTAAGTAGTCTAAAAAATGTTTATGGAAGAGATAGAGTTAGAAGCACTACTATTTTCTTTTGTTTATTGAAAAGAAAGTTTTGGACTCTTACTTGTTTGTTTCTTTGTAAGAATCTTTTATTTTTTTTGGCTTCAACTCATACTCTTAACATTTTGTTGGCCATTCTTTTAAGATCATGATAGACAGTATACTGACCATCGTTATTCTGTAATTATTTTGTTATGAAAATTTATTTTTTTATGAAGAAGAGTGTTTTTATATTCTATTAATAGGTACTAGTTTTACTAAAAATAACAAAATTATAATAAAAAGAATAGCTGCATAAATGGCCCACTGCATTTTATGGAAAAAAAAAAAAAACAGAATTCTGATCTAACTAGAAAGCCTGTAGGATTTTGAGATAGGCCAGATTTCAAAGGCCAGTTCCATGAAGGAAGGCTGGCATAAGCAGCCACCTGAAACCATAGAAATGGTTCTTTGATTCTCACTCTGCTACTACAGTAAATAAGTGCCATGAAAGTTATCTGGCAGCCCATGAAACACAATGGTGTAAAAGATGCAGTTTCTCTGGTGTTTCTTCCTCTTCCTACACCAGGTTCCTTACTTCAAGCAGCCTTCTGAAAGTAAACAAAGCACAGCTGTTGTGGATTAAAAACTGGGGGTAAACTTCACACCAGCTGAACTGAATCAGCATGGTGCTGAGTGGGGGACCCACCTGAGGATTGTTGTAAATATAAAGGAGAACTGGAGAAGAAGAGGAAAGTTCTGTTGGTTCTCCATAGCATTGTTTTTGCTTGAAGCTGTTGGTTCTTTTGGAGCTGTTGGTTCTCCTGGACGACCTTGTCAAGCGAACTTCCCTGATATGAACTTGGCTGTTATTATCAGAGGGGCTCGGGACCTTGTTTCTGAGGCTGGCTGCGGCTCACTTTGGGGGAGCTCTGGTCCTTACTTTGAGCATCACTTCCTGGCTCCAGAGGGGAAGATGTGTGCTGTTCAGTCTCCAGAAGAAGCTCATCATCCTGGCTTTCTAATATGAATTCAGCTGTTCTCATTGTTGGAGGAGCTCAGGACCTTGTTGTCACTGAGGATGGTTGTGGGACTTTTCAGGGGAGCCCTGGTCCTTATTTCAAGCATCGCTTCTTGGCTCCAGTGTAGATCCCTCAACCTACTGGCACAGATCCTTCACCCTGCTGACATAGACCTTCTAGCTTCCACTGCTGACCTTTTGGCCTTCCCTGTGCAGATTCATAAAACAGACTTGCATGAGTCATTGTCATGGGCTCTAGGCCTCCAGTTTGACTCATGGGAGGCATTGTCATGGGCTCTAGGTTTTCAATTTAACTCATGCAGGTTATTGCCATGGAATCCAGGCCCTCGGCTGGATATTCTAGGTCTTTGGTGTGCGGACAGATTTCCTGTACTTTCTTTGTATCTGACTCTGGGTGACTATCATAAAATAATACCATAAATTGTGTATCCTGTATATAATTGTTTTCCTTGCAAACCCTGACTACAACGACAGGTCACAGAATTCCAGAACTGTGGGCATGCTGCTTCTCATTCCCTTCACATCTGAAAAATAGTAAGTGAAGAAATGTTAAAAATTCTGTATCTTCATTCTATTCCTAACAAACTTTGACCTAAGCTATGTCACCTGAAACCAACACTGGATTGCAGATTTACGATTTCTGGTTTTGCCATGGTTACATAATCTGATTAGATAAGACTTATAAATCATCTTATGTAATAAAGCTACATCCAAGCTTCCCTTCCTACAGAGTGTCTTCAAGGAAGCCATCCTGTCTACAAACTATCACATTTTCCTCCGATAGTCACCATGCTCCTTCTATACCAGGCTCCAGCATACTTTTCAATGGGAAACTAATTCCACCTCTTCTTACATGCCTTGTGTCACATGTGTTCTTCACAGTCAGGAAGACCTCTCCCTTCTCTCATTATCCACAGGACTTTTCCAGCTACATGCACTCCAAATGATTATTTATCTCCAAACATGACTCGCCCCCAACATCTAAATTTAATTGTTCCATTTTTTTAAATGCCTCAAATATATGAAACATTGATCTAATGTGTCTTTGTGGTTGTCCATTTTTTATTTGATATTATTTGACATATTTTGAGTCACAAACTTCTTGGTGATGACAAGGCCAAGGGCTATCAAATAGGTAATGAGTTATAAATGATGAATCTCTAATTAAACTGAGAATGTAATGGTAATTTTTAGAGATCATATGTTTATCTGGCCTTTTTAATTAAAAATTTAAATACTCTGTTGAGTCCTCTCTCATACTGCTTACAGTCTTCCCCTTTTTCAATATTTAAATCTCATCACTTAATTTTGAGTCCATAATTCTTAGTCTGTTTCTGAAAAAATGTCTCATGTACATAAGATTACAGTTCTGTTAAACTGACCTGGCCTCTTTCTACAAAATAGATGCATTAATGTTGGCATGAATAAACCCCATGGAGAACCATAGAAAGAAACTAATCAGTGTTACTTAATAATTAGAAGGAACAAACAGAAAAATTGAGTTAAAACACCCAAGACTCATACACCTGCTCCTGCATATTGGCTTTTGAGAAATGTGACTCATTAGGTTAGAAAATAGTAATATGGGGAAATCCATTCTATACTTCCTGTCATTAGTAAATCCACTGCAGGTTCTCTCTCCTGGGACCCAGCCAGTGAGCCCATTGGCTTTCATTAGGGGGACACAGTGGCTTTGGACTGAACTCCGGGCACAGTTGTTTATATCCTAACAATTGGCCCATTAGATGGCTCGGTGGACTATAGCAAGCAGACAGAATTGTTTTCCACTGGTTCTGTTTTCAGTAAAGAATTCTTTTTAATTTCCCTGTCCTGTATGTTGCCAAAATTCTTAAAATACTGTTCATGGAGATTTTTTTTTTACCCGCCATGGAACCCAGATGTAGGAACCAAGCCAGTGCAGCTGGTGTAACTTGGCTGAGTCTCACAGATAATTCAATATGTGAACAGATTTTCTTTTTTATGTTGTTATTATTTTGGAAAATTTCAGAGTGAATGCTTGTAGATGTGCAGATTAAAGGACTAACAGTGATAAAAGGATAAAGTTATACCACTCATTCACATAGAGGCTTCATCAAACTTAGAAAATGCAAAAGAAACATCACATTTCTTAAACCTTATCCCCTTAGCTGAAGATACAATGCTTGTCAGGGGAGGGCTGGGAAAGGGAAAGATAAACCTTTTGCTTTATCATTTTTTCAAGAGACTTTGTGTCATGCGTATAATCACATGCGGTGAAATAATGCTCAGCAGCAAAATTTAAAAAGCAAGAGAATTATAAGAGTAAAAAATACTCCTTAAGAAACTCCAACACAAAACCTAGTGAAGTTTAGGGCAGTGAAAGCTATTTTACACCAGTCTTTCCTTCTGCTAAATGCTGGCACCACATTTACTACTTATAAAGCAATTGCATTTTTTAGCAGACACTACATTAGAATGCAATAACATCAACATAATATTAATCTCTCTGAACTACATTTCAATTTACATTTTTCCATAGAAATGTTGATGATGATAATAATAGACACCCCTGGTAGAGAGTTTACTGAATTTTGTTATATATGTTTCATGGATTAACTCATTTGGTTTCCCCAACAATTGTATGAGCAAGGTGCAATTGCTATACTTATATTTTACCAAAAGAAATCTGCAACCTAGGGATTTTAATTGATTTATTGAAGGATTCAAAACTAGTAAATGGCAGAGCTAGGATTTATGTCTAAGCCATTTAATCACAGAGCCTGGGTCAGAAACTCTACAGTGATCCCCCTTTTCAAGTAAGGGGAGGAATTTCTTCTAAAATGCAAGGAACTCACATAACTATGGTTGTACATATATAAGTGGGTTTGCTTTTGAACATTGTCCATCAAGTATGTCACAAAGGATAGAGGTTAAGAATTGACTACAAAACTATTTTATAAATTTCTTCTTACATCAAGGAAACTTTCCTTTTTGTTTTGCTCTTTCTTTGCAGACTCATTAGCTAATCTGATAAAGAAAGTGATAAAAAAATAAGAAAGTGGTAGTAACGATGGATAATTACTTCATATGCATCCCTTCCTTGACTCATGTATGTTTTATCAGAAATCATCCCTGTCTTAATCTCAAGGATTGAATCATACCAGAAACACTAGTATCAGGATGAATTCCAGGCAATTCTCAATCAGATGCTTTGCCATTCTTTAAATAAATATTTCATTATGTTCCAGCCCACTGCATGTGCAGCTAATCTTTGAAACAAATCGCCAAAACTTCCTTACAAACACTGATTTTGGAATTCCCCAACTTTTCCTTTCTGTCTGTATGTTTAATAATTCAATAAAAGCATTAAACACAAAATAAGATGGAGTAACTCATTTGCGAGTCATTTAAGGCTTCTTCCTAATGCTTTCTGAATTATGACATGCTATTTGAACAAATGAAGCTGTACTTGAAATTTTAAGTTCTTAAGCTTTTTAGAAAGAAGCATTCTAGAGCAATGCATATTGAGCCTAGCTAAAAAGTCTTATACGATGAAAAACAGTCCAGTCCATATAGAAGTGTGAAAATGAAGCCATGTAAAGATATTGCCAAAGTAAAATAGCTTTCCTAATTGGGGAAAGTGAAAACAAACTCTATCCTGAGGATTTTAAAAGTGTTTAAACATAGCATCAGGTGTCTCTCCCTTCAGTGAGTTAGGTGTGGTCTCAGGAGGAGTAAGTTGCCTTTGAACTTTATGAATGTAGCTTGTGCAAAATGGCACAACATAAAAAAGAAAGAAGAAAGGGGAAAGTTAGAAATTTTAGAAAGGGAAAGATGTAAAGCCATATTCCACGTATGTAAATTCATCCAATATGGATGATTTTGCACAATGTGTTATTACAAAACCAGTTAATGTTATGGAATGCCCTGGAATTTAACTGTCAGATAATAACCACTTACATTGGAAGTGGAAACAATGATATAACATTATGAAACCATCATCATATAACACTACGGTATTCATGGATACATAATGAAATAATCCTAATTTTCAACCACTCTTTTTCAGAGACAACTTGGGAAGGAAATTGGGGCCAGCAATACCAAAAAGTTCATAGCAGTGACCTAAATCCATGTCGGATGTCTTTAGGTCATAATTAGAATCTTACATTTTTCTGACTTTCAGTCATCTGATGTAAAGCATAGTGGAAAAGTTTTATCCATGCTCATAAAAGACAAATATCTTGAAGTACTCGAAAAAAATCAAGCACTGTATATTAGTGCAGGCGTGTTTCAAAAATAGCCACTGAATCCAACCCATTACTGGGAGGACAGCCACACACTATAATTATGTTTGACAGTCTTTTCAGAACTCTCCTCCTCCAAATTACCTGAATTTGAGTGAAAGCCAGAGGGCTATCTTGAAAATTAATGAAAAAAATGAACATACTTCTCTAAGGTATCAAACCTGATGCATCATAAACCTAGGATTTCTGGTGGGTTTGAAAACATAGGGTTGAAAGAAAAGACTAGTTGAAGCACATGTGTTCAAATGTATATATCATATATTAGTACTAATGTCTAATCGTAAGTAACCAACCAGTGATCAGTCAGAAAAATCTCCTCTGTTCACACTGACCTTTCCAATCTGAGGTTATATAAATCTAACAAATGTCTAATGACTCCATTAAATATTCATACCACAGATACCTGTGAAACATGGCACACGCTAGGCAAGGCACTGGGAAGAAAAGAGCAAAAATGGAGTCTTTCATCCTTGAAATGACTAGGGCCTATTGGAGGAACTGATTTATGCAACTTAATAGAACAGTGTCATACTTAAATGTAACCCCTGAAACTGTGAAACTCCTAAAAGAAAATGTAAAACACTTCGAGACATTGGTATAGACAGTGACTTTTTTTTTATATGACCCCCAAAGCACAGGAAACAAAACCAAAAATAGACAAATAGTCTGGAAGGCTGACCGAACAACATAGTGTATTCAAGACTAATCTGGACTACATAGTGAGATCCTGTGTGAAAACTAATAAAAAACAAATAGGATTACACCAAAATGAAAGGTTACTGCATAGCAAAGGAAGTATCAATCCAGTAAAAAGAATAATATCCAGAATATATAAGGAGCTCTAAACAAACAAGCATAATCCTATCAAAAATGGGAAAATGACCTGAAGATACTTCTCAAAAAAAAGTCATTTACCTACAAATATAGAGAGAAAGCTCAAAATGTTTAACCATCAAGAAAACAAGAATCAAAATTGCAGTAAGATATCATCTTACTCCGATTAGAATTACTACTACAAAAAACAACAACAAAAACTAACAAATACTGATGAGGATGAGAGAACAAAGGAATTCTTACAGACTTTTGACAGAAATGTACATTAGCAAAACAATTATAGAGAACAAAATGAAGATTCCTCAAACCTAAAAATAGGCCCACTACATGATCCAGCTATCCCACTCCTGAGTATGTATCTGAAGGAAATGAAGGCAGCATGATACATGTTCCTTTTATGTGGCACTATTTACAATAGCTACAAAATGGAATTAACTTAGGTGTCTATCGATATAGGAGTAAAGAAAATGTAGTATGCACACACAATTGAATCCTGCCCAACCATAAACAAGAATAAAACCATGTAATTTGCAGCAAAATGGATGGAGCTGGAAGACATTATTTTAGATGAAATAATCCAGAAATAGAAAGACAAGTACAATATTTTTAATATGCAAGAGCTTAGGAAAGAAGTTAATCTGAATGTAGAATAGTGATCATTAAAAGCTGGAAAGGAGGGCCATGGTGGACAAAGGGATATGACATTTTGTTTCAATCGAGCAGCATGCATGTATTAAAATATCACGCTGATATTTTTACATGTATACAATTAATACAGGTTAATAAAATAATAGAACATGATGCTGTTCATCAATAATTTTAAAAATTCATAAAGTAGTAAATCATAATTCCTTGTCATATAATTATAAAATTAATTGTTCATAAATGTTCATCTTGCTTCCTTGTGTCACTACTGAACTGAATTTTAATAATTTATATCTTAGGAAAATTATTACCTATTCATCAACTTAGTTCCTTACGTCCGATAAACTTTTTCTGCTTCATATGTGTCTATGGTTCTTAGAGACTATTATCATTTTTATAGAAACATTGATTTAGAGCACATTAAAATACTATTCCCATTACTATGTATCCCTTATCTGTAGGTAGAGACAGTGAGGAACAGAGACGTCTTCCTTGATGTAGAGTAAATACAGTGAGGAGAAAATATTCATGAATGTCACAAACTAGCACAGCAACTTTGCAAATGAACATATACATACATTTCTCACTCTATATGTCAAATT